>JAVTVY010019371.1:0-83593 GCA_036873755.1 Hanleya hanleyi | reverse complement strand
ACGAAGGGAATATGATCAGTCGGGAGGACTACGCGAACGGATACACGTTGTTCTGTTTCGATCTGACCCCACCTTAGAGAACGACCATCAGCTGGCCCTGGCCAAGCAAGGCAATTTACGGTTGGAAATCCACTTTGCACGAGCCCTGCGGACCACCGTCAATGTGATCTGCTACGCCGAGTTTGACAACATCATTCAAGCGGACAAGGCGCGCAACGTCGAGTGTGACTTTGCCACCTAACATGGATACAGACCAGATAACCACCGTGCTGGAGAATGACCCAGGGACACGTATGGTCTTTCAAGGGTGTTCGCCCGAGATGTGTTCCCATTAGACCGTGTGTATCCTGCTGCATACGTTCTCAACACGGACCCGATGGATCGGCCCGGTGAACATTGGGTGGCCGTGTACTGGACAGAACAGCAGGGCGAATACTTTGACCCGTTCGGCCTGCCACCCCTCCATCCCGATTTAACAGACTTCATGGATCAAGGCACAGAGACGTGGTGTTGGAACAGTCAAACGTTGCAAAGCCTGACCAGTAGCGTGTGCGGACAATATTGCTTGTTTTACCTGTACCATCGATGCCGGGGAAGGACCTTATCTACCATCGTACAGATGTTTGACGAGTACCCCAAGGCCGAGGACCGAGATGTACTCGTATATGACTGGGCCGCCCATCATTTTAATGTACAAGCTCCGTTCTGGGCTTACGTTATTTCAATGTACACACGCCCGCTGTTCTGGGCTTCAGTTCTTTCAATGTACAAGCCCCCTGTTCTGGGCTTCAGTTCTTTCAATGTACAAGCCCCTTGTTCTGGGCTTCAGTTTTCACGTGGTTGTTCTCACGTTGTTGTTGTTCACTGAATAAAAAATGAGATCTCACCAAAAAACCCTGTCTTGTGTGTTTTATTCATAATGCATAAATGCCCAATGTGGAGATTCAGTCAAACTGAAATCAGTGGTGTAGGATGGGCCAAATGTAACCCATCAATGTTAGAATGCAAGAGCACTATAGTAAAATAGAGAGCCAATGAAATCAGCCCACAGACCAAGTACGTGTTTTGGTCTAGGTTTGGAGAGGGCATTTCATTGAGGTGCGTGTATACGGTGAGTGAAGACTCGTCCAACACGTATAGATTATGTTTATGACTATAAGTTCTAGGTAACCCATCAAGGTTAGAATGCAAGAGCACTATAGTGAAATAGAGAGCCAATGAAATCAGCCTACAGACCAAGTACGTGTTTTTGGTCTAGGTTTGGAGCGGGCATTTCATTGAGGTACGTGTATACGGTGAGTGAAGAGACTCGTCCAACACGTATAGATTATGACTATAAGTTCTATGAGCATAATGCATGAAACTGGTTTTCAACACCGTATTAGCCAATCAGTGGCCTAGAATGGAGCCAAAGCTAACCCATCCATGTCCAGAAAACATTACCCGGGTGTACAAGAACCCGGTTGTAGGCGCGGACGTCAGCGAAAGCACACCGTGAGTACCCCAATTCGATTGGCTGATTGTTCGACCGCTGATTGGTTCTTTTTCTCGACCGCTGATTGGTTCTTTTTCTCGACCGCTGATTGGTCCAAATGGACCTGCCCATCTTTCCCAGGTTCATCTAGAATCCCTTTTTTTTGTCCTCAAGCTCTGACTATAGCGATGCCGCAACATTGTCTCATTGGACATTGGACCGTTTGACCTGGAGGTGACCCTTTGACCTTTTGACCCGCGTCCGCGCGGGCACTGCCGGGGATGACGCGCGCGCTGCGGCCGGAGAACCCGCGCGCGCGCTGCGGGGCGCCGGGGCGGGGGAACACCCCGGAGGGTTGAACATACGGACGTCTAAGAGGAAACATTAGGAACTCTTCTATGTTTGGAGGTAGTTTTAGTGAAAAACCCGGAAGTGACGTCACAACCCCACCACGTGACCTGCGCAGCAGAATGGAAACGACACCCTAGTGTAACTCCCTCACCTAGGCTTCACATGGATACCTCACTCGATCCCATCGACCCACTAGGGGCCCACCACCACCCCAACACGTCTATTTCTATACTACGGCCAGACTGCGCATGCGCAGAATGCCGATAGTTCAACCCCACACCCAGCCCATCAGATGCCCCTTCACGAATGCTTCACTTGGATACCTCATACGACCCCATTGGCCCATTCGTGGCTCCCCTAGCTCCAACACGTCTAGCGGGACCCATACAGGGTCCAGTTTTCGACACTAGGTGACCACATCCCGACAAAAATGGCCAGTTTTCGACACCGGATGTGCCGCCATCTTGAACATACATGCCGCCATCTTGGATATGTCCCATAATGCACCGGGTCAAAATACTCGCTTCTGATTGGACGAGAGCTCCGTGGCGGATTTGAAATACTCGCTTCTGATTGGACGAGAGCTCCGCATTGCATCTGCGCATGCGCAGAATGATATTCCTACCGCACACCCAACCCATTAGATGCCCCTTCACCTAAGCTTCACTTGGATACCTCACTCGACCCCATTGGATCATTAGGGACTCCCCTACATCCCAAAACGTCTATGCGCATGCGCAGAATGGTGACAACGCCCGAGCCGCTAGTCCAGTCAGATGCCCCTTCACCTAGGCTTCACTTTGATACCTCACTCGACCCCACTGGACCATTATTGGCTTCGCTAGCTCCAACACGGCTATTTTCATACCCTTGGGCCACCGCCCATGCGCAGAATGACGCTAGTTCAACCCCACTAGTCCAGTCAGATGCTCCTCACATAAGCTTTCAATGTTGATACCCTCATACGATCCCCATTACCGCGAAAGTACCCCACATGCCAACACGGCTAGGTTTTTATGCCCCTTGGGCCACCGCGCATGCGCAGAATGACGCTAGTTCAAACCCACTAGTCCAGTCAGATGCCCCCTCACCTAGGCTTCACTTTGATACCTCACTCGACCCCACTGGACCAGTAGTAACTCCCTAGCTCCAACACGGCTATTTCCATACCCTTGGGCCACCGCGCATGCGCAGAATGACGCTAGTTCAAACCCACTAGTCCAGTCAGATGCCCCCTCACCTAGGCTTCACTTTGCTACCTCACTCGACCCCACTGGACCAGTAGTAACTCCCCTAGCTCCAACACGGCTATTTCCATACCCTTGGGCCACACGAGTTGTCTCCCTTGCGTCAGTGTGTGCAGATGGCGCTATGATCGACGCCGTGATGTGGAAAGGGCGTCCCCACACCATCCTGGAGCCGCCATTTTGTTTGTTGATTTCTTGCGGAGATACACGGGACAATAAACGCTCGACCCTAGGGTGGTACAGATGCTAGACTGATGCTATTAACATGGTACAACACCTATAGATTATGTTTATTATTATTATATGGCTTAGAGGGTTTTTTGAGGATAATGTGAGGGTTTTTTCTCCCCGTGACCTCCCCACCGCCTCGTTTGCTCCCTTGCGCCGCCATTTTGTCCCATCCCATCCCACATCAGCCGCCATTTTGTCCCATCCCACCCACAAGCCGCCATTTTGTCCCATCCCATCCCACATCAGCCGCCATTTTGGTCCCACCACCACCACCTCCCACACTGGCCGACATGCCTTCCTCCACATTTCCTCCACAATGTGACGTCATTAAGTAGGTCAAGTTTGTTCCAAATCACCTTTATATACTACTGACGATGCTGATTTCTGGACCTGTTCCGCGCATGACATGTCTCGGATGTTAGGATTCCTCATCAGAAATGATTTCACGGACAGAACAGCGTGATGTCTTACTGTCATTATTGAAGTATATGGGTCAGATCCGATACTCAGTATTCAGCCGTTGTCCACAAACGAATTCCCACGTCAGTAATCCAAAGACTTTTTTGGTACGCCAGTTAACATTAATTCTAAATATATGATTCAGAAAACTGCTGACTACTTCCCTCTTGTAATTGTCATTGTATGTCTGTATTTAATGTCGACCGTAAATGGTCTTTCGATTATTGACGCCCCGTGGGGCTTCCGGGGATTAACCTGGGATGTCGTTGTGCACATCGCAGGTCATTCGTAAGAATAGGTCTCAGCTCCTCAGAGAGCTTGTCGTAACTGAGGCACCCGTGGGGTTCGCGAGTGTGAAAAGGAATAGGATCCCACCCGTGTGGTTCCCGGGTGTGAAAAGGAATAGGGCCTAACGTCGTGATATGACTGAAATATAGTTGAAAGCGACGTTAAATCATATTCACTCACTCGATTATTGACGCGAAAATTCTCTATGGGACAAGGACTGAATGCTGAATGTTCGACCTGCCGCCTTTTCCTATAATAAAACGAAGCATTGGAGTGAGTGAGTGAAGCAATACATTGAAGTGTATACCGATTAGAAATGACCGTCAATTTCCAGAAAGGGATATTTAAGTGGTGTCCATAACAACAAATCCTAATCACTTTTAACTGTAAATAGATCTTATCTCAATCGCAGTTCCTAAACACATAGTAAAGTGGAGTTTATAGTCTTAAAGTTTAAAATGGCTCACCGTGATTGCCGCATTGTTACCGTTTAGTTAAAACAAATCGTTAGTTGTATCACGACCGGAATTAAAAATACATTAAACGCAGTTGAACCATGTTTCTAAATGTGAACCCTTAAAGACAAAATTTAAAATAAAAGCGATTACATAGGGCGCAGTATAGGCTGAAATTGTGAAATTTGTATAATTGCATCACAGTTCTCGGCTCCCAAATTACTAGATTATCTTGGTCCATACCGGCAAAAAAACTAAAGCGGATATTACCGTATGCCAAAATGTTTTTTTCTCTCTCTCTCGTGAAGATCGATTGAATCAGATCAATTTTCAGTTTAATCCGATAGAATAAAATCAACTTGGTATAGGGAGATATAGAGCTCAAACAACTGGTCATGTTTGCGGGTTGCTATTAGGACTGTCGTCTCAGACGTTCACCGGGAAGCCGTCGATCTAAAAGCATTTGTAACGTTCATTTAAAAAGTTCATTCTTATTGCAGACCTTTAATTTTCTCCAGTTACTTTTTACCAGATACCAGTATTGAATTGAACATGAATTGAATTGAATTCATTCCCCAGATTTGAAACAATACAATACACCAAAGGCATACGGCATAGAAGAGTAGTAAATAAATGCCAATTGTACAATTTGACAGGAATAAAACCCCCAAAACAGGAAGCATATTAATGTACTGATCAACGAGGCTTGATGAAGAATATTAGAGTTCAATATAACATACATAATTAACCTATATATATATATATCCATGCAATAAATCAGATACTGAATTAAACACTAGTGCTGTAAAATGGCACTGTACTTGTAGCAACGTGTATTTGTAGCATCGAATGCTATTTCATCGTATCGAATCGGATCAGCTATAGCCAGATTATTACCTCCCTTTGACCGTTCCACCCCACAGGATCATCAAATGATCTTCCCTGGACCGGCCCCTCGTCAGTATTCAAACACAGACAAAATATACTATTTAACAGCATTAATTGTGGATAACTTCTCTATTTGAAACCAAGCGACGCTATGCGAAAGGGTATATCAGCGTTTTCAAGCAAAATAAATATGCACTCCTGATGTTCCTTCAATAATATTGGCATAATGCGGCAACAAAGAAAAAAACAACAAAAAGGCCTTTTGACAGTGAAAACATTTCGACAAAGGGATGCATCATCAGGTGGACGTACTAAAAGAAAAGTAGCACATTCTTATATACCAGAAAGCAGACACAAATGAACTACATTTGCAATAGGTTCTAGAAGATAGGAGACACAAATAAAGAAAATTTATTGTCAATGATATAAGGGGACTGATCTGTAAATCAGAAATTACCAATCAATTAACTGTACACTATAACTGTAGTATTTATACAAGCGGACAGAACCATCGGCAAAACGTAGCTTAATTTCAAACACAGAAGTATCGAATCAAATCTATAACAATTTTTCATCTAACTAGTGTGTATATATGTAAAGCCAATTAAACTCGTCACCTTTACCTTTCTTTTTTCATACGATACTCTCCAAGAGGAGAAATAAAGTTGATAATAATTAATATAGTTGATAAAGAATGAACGCAAACATATCGCCTGCTGATACTTCGTGTATGCAAATAGGTTAGCTCATAAGATCCACTATGTTTTGTCATTCATCTCAGACTTCTAGAAAATCATGAGCATAATTTATTTGGGTAAGTATTATTTGACTTTTCGGCTGTGTATCTGAAGTTGATAACGTTTATTGCAGCAACTTTTTCGAGCGGGGAAAGTGCCACTAATCATACTGACGTCAATGTTTTCATTGATTTATCGATGGAATTGGTAAATAGCTTCATATTGGTGTACGTCAGTTATCGACGTCCTTTGCTTTTCTTGAACAATGCAACTGTACTCAATCGAATATGTTGTGTACTGAGACACGAAGACCAATAGTGTGTATGTACCGGGTAGGTGAAACTAGGAAAAAAACAGTCATTTAAGGGAGTAGATCACATTCATTCTTTAAAGTGAGAATGTGCTTAAACTTTCAGTAAAAACTTGCTAGACGAAGATAAGATAAATTATGAGATAAATAAGGGGGGTCACCATAATATTGATACAATCATTGCGTAATTTTCGTATGCACTTTGTATCAATGGATAAGTACGGAATGAGCCGGTTTTCTGTTTAAAGCTCATTAGACTGATTTCCCAAAGTCAAATGAAATTTAGTTTACTATATAAAACAGGTTTCATATCATTCTTGCAAGTTATTAAAAAGGACAAATAAATGGGGTTCACATCTTGTTTAAATGGCAGCAGTTTTTCACATTAATTCAGCCTTTTAAACCCTATCCAGGAAGGGATAGGGAGGGGGGAAATGGCGTGGAAGTGGGGAAATATCCTCGGGATCGTCTCCAAGACATTGGTAAGGCTGTCTGGTTGCTGGATTGAATTGGTATGGATTTTTGAAGGTACAAAAGGCATACTCTCTAGCCTATCATAGACGATGACATTTTCGTCAGACATATTTCACTTTGGAGCGGTCATGAATGGGTATAACTGGTTCTGTTGTGACAGATATCAATATACCCAAAAGTTCTCGAGTTATAGCTCCATCTGACGCCTGGACACGAACGGGATCTACTGCCTTTAATTCAGTAAAAGGAAAGAGCTCATAGTCCGAATAAGATGTGACCGTTATGTACAGATTTCGTAACTTGTGTATAATTTCACTTATTCGTTGCTAGGTATGGACCATTCGAACGCTGTTCATCTTATATGTAAATATCCATAGTCTTCAAATGAACCGTCACAATCAAATCGCAACTGCGGTACAATATTCTCCATGTAACGATGAAGTGGAACTACCATAGCGTTCACGATGTCGAACTCTTTACCGTACCAGTTCAGGGAGAAGGGGGCATTATGCACCTCCATCCACACTTTCTATACTTTCTCCAAAACGACGACATTAATAGCTGAAAATCCGTGACTTCAATGGGTACAAAGTGTGCGCCCATTTGGGCTGACCTATATCTGTTCTCTTATGAATACGACTACATGTATATGCAGGCGCTTTCAAAAACAGATCATTTCAAAGCCAGTTCCTTCTCATTCACCAGACGCTATGTTAACGATCTTCTCGCTGTAGATAAGCGCTATAAAAATGAAGCAGTGAATGATATATATCCACTTTCACTGGATTTCACATCATATTTGACTCTTCAAAAATGAAGCGGGCCTTCTCTCTCTTCGACTTTACGACAAAAGATTACAATTACGACATCGTAAACTATCCCTTTCTGTAGAGCAATATTCCATTGGGACCTGCGTATGGCGTATACATATCTCGCCTAGTAGCATTTGCTAGATCCTGTGCCAAATGTGATGATTTCAATCAACATCACAAAACTTTGTTGCAGAAACTTATAATGCAGGGCTATTCCACCAAGCGCCACCTCTCAAAGTTTCTCAAATTATACATATCGCAAGCTAATAGCAAAATACGAGCGTAGCGTGCAAGATCTATGTCATATCGTAACTGGTACCTAATTCCGATTAACCCGGGGCTAGGGGACGTATGAACCCGTGTACGACAAGATCCTCATGATGTTCACATGAACAGTCACAATGAAAGCGTGACTGAGATACTGCATTCCCCAGATAACGGACTTTACAACGAAAATCATATGGATTGAGTATACTGATCAGCGATACGGATTTGATATTATCGGGACATGATGATGTCTTGAAGGCATCACCAAAAACTGTTGACCGATTCTCACTTGCAGGAAATTAGCATTCTTATAATTTGGGCTGATGCTGTTATATGGAACAGGTAATTGGATTGTGGACGCGGATATCCTTCAATGGACGACGGTTGAATATTGAATGACGGACTATACGCTTGTATTCATAACCCCTCACATTGTGGTGATTTTGTGCATACTCCTCCGATCAAAAGGCCCTGAGTAAAATAAAAAAAAAATGCCCATGATGGTGTTACCGGAAAGTTGAATTTCCGTCAAAGTGTTTGCCGTTTAACTGATAAAAGTGTCCAAATTATTTTATTTCGAATCAGATATTTATTTCGCAATGTAAAATGTATTTTTTTCTAAGAAAATTACATAAATAAAAAAATTGAGGAAATCTGACAGAAAAATCGACCATAACATGCATTTTAAAAATATGACGTGATTGCTACGTTTTCAAAGCCACGATCTTGTGTTGTCCATGTCTTGAATAGCAGGTGCTGATATCTTCATGTGGATATATCCTCGACCAGTTGGTCTACCAAATGTGGAAATTGCTCCACTGATATATTGCTCCACCACCTTAAGAGCATATTGTGTACATTTACAAACTCCTATAGTAAATTATGGACTACAAGCCAGCGCGGATGATGAGTTATTCACTGTAAAATACTTAGTCAATAATCAATGCGGCTAAATGGTCTAATCTGAGCTTGCCATGAATTCATAACTGTAACATGTACTGATTTCTCCCATTACCAACACTGAGCAACCCAGGTTTTGATATCCTTCGATAAGAGGAATCTGGAACTACATTTATTGGATTTTCCATATATAATATCCGGCTGTGCCCATTACAAACCAAAAGGGAAATAGGAGATGCTTAGAAGGAAAGCGTCGATGACAAAGACATTAGAGCACTCGGTAAAAACTGTTACTATGGTCGCTTTGGTGATTTGTACTATATGCGCCAAATGAGACATGAGCTAAACCGTATGATATTGCTATTGCTAAACGGCCCATTTAAACGCGTAGGGCTATGCAGTTAAGTGGGTGGAGGCGGCATACAGTCTTCGAACGGAACATACTCTGCTGCTGTATGTAAGAATATGACGATGAAGAGGACTGAGAATTAGGCTGAGATTTGGATTTCTTTCAGTCTGTTAACCTATGCAGAATCCATGCTTTCATTGATATTAGAATTCATCTATCTGACTTCTTTCGGTTTGAATTATTTGTAATGTATATGAGAATAATATTTTCTAGCAAGCACTCAAATACAAGAGTCATGTCCGCCATTCAATATTCAGTCGTCGTCCATTAAAGTATTTCAGCGTTCATAAGCCAATGACCTAATTCATAAAACAGCGTTAGTACCAAATTTAAAAAAAAACAAAAAAAACACAATAACAATGTTGAAAAACATAGTCTATTTTCCTGCAAGAGAGAAGCGGTCAAGTTTTCAAGATGCCGGCCCCTAGCCCCGGATTAAGCGGAATAAGACACATGTTGCACGTACGAAACAACGCCATAGATCTTACACGCTACGCTCGTTTTGCATCGCCAAATTAAAAAAATGAGTTTGAGTGGAGGCGCTTAGTGGTATAGCCCTGTTGTACGAGACTATGCCATAATGTTTCGTGACGTCGAATAAAAGCGTCACATTTTACACAGGATCAAGCAAATGCTACTAGGCGAGATATGCATACGCCATATGCAGGTCCCACTGGAATATTACTATCCAGAAGGGGTAGTCGACGAGAGAGAAGCCCGCTTCGTGTTTATAGAGATATAGGTTTAAATAGGATGTGCCGTTAGGGCCAACTGTAGTGTCCTTCAAATTCAGAGAGGGTGGATATATATTCTCCATGACGGCATTTATATAGCGTATATCCGCTGCGATGAGATCATCTCAAAATAGTGTTGAGTCAATGAGAAGAGACGGACTTCGACATAATAGGTTTTCGAAAGTGTCTGCATATAGTCGTATTCATAAGTGAACGTTTATATGTCAGTCAAAAGAGGCGCACAAGTAGTACCCAATTAAATATTTATATGCTGTTGATATATTATTGCCAAATTTCACATAGATATTATTAATGAGAAATTCAAGCAAATCCATCAGCAAAGAAACATCACACGAAAGATAAACTAAAACGGGCAATAAGTTCATGATGAGGGCTGACAGTATAGAGAGTCGAGAAGTCCCTTATGAATAGTTTAATCCCAAAATAACGAAATACTATTATACGATCACCTTCTATATGGCAAAAAATCTATCTTCCGATGTATTCAGTTATGGGAGCTGCGTCATTACCTTCATCAGAGGGGTACTGTATGTTCGCTGTCAAGACTACCGGTCTGCTACCTTCTATTCTTGTGGGAGACCTGTTGGCCGAGTGGATTAGATCGTCAGAATATAGTGCTGGCGATTAGATGCGTTACTCTGTGAGTCGCTGGTTCGAATCCCGCACAGGACTCGACCAATTTTTCAGCACTAGAATCTGTGCTATACTGCCAAAATAGCGAAAATTATAAGAACACTTGTGTAAAGTGATATAACAACGTCCTGTTTCGGATGATCACTATACTTGGCTTATCACGGAACTCTTTGAATGTGTTTGCAAATTAGAAACCTTCTTTCTGAAGTTATTAAAAAAATATTTAATAAATGAAAGTGCGTTTTCCTATTAACTTAACACTATTTCTTTAACACCGAATGCTGCCAGAAAACAAACACGCATCACTTGATTAGAAATATGATCATATTACATAATATCGATTAGTTCGTGGCAAAGGCGAGAACAGAATATCGATTGACCAAAATCTGTACAATTTCTACAGTTGAACAAACGTGACGAGAAGATACACAAGTAATTATATAATTGTAGGGAGTTATAACCCGACATTACACCGTTACAATATATGTAATCGTCTTCATTGATTCTTGCGAGATTATTGCGCTCAAAAACATCTCACAACATTCTTCTAATCAAGGAACGCTTCAGGCCGATTTACCCCTATTGCAGTACAAGTATTTTATTAATACGGTGTCCCGTTCCCGTCATTAATATTTTGATGCTGAGTGTTGATACGTAGTTAGGTGGAAGAACGACTTTGGGTAATGACGACTTTGGGTAATGACAACTATAAGGTGAGACGCATTAACCCCCCCCCCCCTCCTTAGCCCCTCCTTAATATACTGGGGGCCTTGTCGCACACACTCATAGTTTAAATGAGCTAATATATGTCGTTGTACCCTGTAGAATATCTAAAATTGCGTTATCCGGTAGCTTAGGAATACATCATCGATTGGCATAATAGTCAGCACTGTTATTTCCTTTGCACTTGTTTCCTTTATACAGGGTGTTATTGCATCTAATTCCTAGGGCCTACAGAGTAGTATACAGAAAACAGTTCTCCATCAGCATCAGAACTATGGTCAATCGTATGAAGACATTAGCTGCCTGGAGGCAAATACTGACCTAACAGTAATACTGACCTGACAGTAATACTGACCTGACAGTAATACTGACCTAACAGTAATACTGACCTAACAGTAATACTGACCTAACAGTAATACTGACCTGACAGTAATACTGACCTAACAGTAATACTGACCTAACAGTAATACTGACCTAACAGTATCAACACTATTATCAAGTTTCCTCTTCTGCCATGCAAATTTTGCTCATTACTGTAAGAAACGTGAATCGAATTTTCAAATCCCTTTTGATGCTATTTTACCGATGAGGTATTTCATTAAGCGGAAAATCGATTTCATTACTTCGGAAGACTGCAATTATCTTTTTTAACGAAGTGTTGATGTTGGGAGAGTACCGCGATTTGCTGCCGCATGGAATATCACCCACTTGGTTTAACCAGCATTGGATAAGAATTCTGAAACCACACTCCAACATCATACTACATGTGGATAATTTTTGATGATACAAAACAATTATTTCCAAAAACCGCTCGAAAATATATTTGGAGACGAAAGCGAGATTAAGATGTCAACAGAGCACAAATTGCCATTCGTTTTACATCCTCTGTTAAAGTATGACCAATATTGACATCAAAGCATCATTACGTTCTGTGTGCTGCTGGAGGGAGTGATTAAAAAATGTTATCATAGCACTGAATCACTGTTTAATAAAATCATTTCCGATCGTAATATATTGTAATCCGTTATCCAGATTTTATTTTAGATTAATAGATGATAGTGCATGGATTATAGTTTTAAAACGGCTCTTTAACCCAAGGGGCAACGTAAGTAATTTTGAGAAGTTTCAAGTTTACGAAGAAAATTTACTGTTCAGCAATGAGACTAATCGACATCGGTTTTCTGATCCACAGTCAATGCAACTGATATAACGCCACTGGCGATGTTAACTCTAGTTTTTGGTAGTCATTTACGGCAGTGTGCGGCGCACAGGGAGATCACATACGAAAATTCTAATCATAAAAGTCCTTTGGAACAAATGTATCGCGCCGTGTAAAACCAGATAGCGTGATACAATATAGTTCGATGCTCAAATTATTGGTTTCCCTGAAACGTTTCCCGACAAACTTTTATTATTATCAGCTTTTCAAGATGAAAGAGTGCGGGACTCTGACATTTGAATTGGAGCAATATCCGACTAAGGGCTTCACATGGTTTTGTATCTTGATGAGTTCAATATTCCTATCTGTATTGCATTATACGTGGCCTGTAACGGATATATATATATATATATAACCGTTTAAGAGCGAACAGCTTTCGGATAGGATGGGAAAGGTCACAAATTCAAAATTTGATTGACTAATTGAACGTCCCCCATTTCTAGTGAAATTTTCTCCGTTGTTCCTGGAGAAGATATGAGAGAAAGTCTAGAAAACCAGCTATAAATGAATTCAGATCCGCTCATATCAGCCAAATATGATGCTTTACAGTTCAAACACAGGAGTACAGCACGGATTCTAAATCCCAGACAAGCGGAATGCCATACATGGATGAATTCGAACGAATAAAAATAGTTTAATTTGTCTCGTAATTTAAAGCATGCCCTTCGAAATGGCTGACGTTCAAGGTCCACTCGAAAGCGTTTTTACAGTATCTATATAGCCTGTCGTCAAAACAGTTGCACTGCATGTTTGAAACCAATAGTTGGATAGGATGTAAATTAATATAGGCTGTATGAACGTCTCATTCACTAGAAAAATGACGATTTCAATCAATGTCAAAATAGGTATAAAGATGCAGAAGTCGTTCCGCAATGCTAAACCATGAAAATTCTCCACCCCAGAGTTGGTTATATCACATGCTGATTGCCATCGTTGAGTGGATCTCATGTGACGCAATTAAGTTATTAACAACATTTTACAGTCGCAATCTATACAAAGGATCATGGGAAAATTCAAAATGGCGTCCACGGGTTATCCTCAAAAAGTCGTGTTTTCGATCTTTTTTGTCCAGTTTTCGCATTTTTCTTACTTAAAATGGCACAAAAGTAATTTATTTGGCAAAACTAATATTCTCTATCATATTAAATACTCTTTGAGAGGAAAAAGAAGAAAAACGGATTCCGACAAGATGACTTACTTTAGGTTTTTATGAGCTCTTGACCAAAATATATAGTATGGAATGTTTCAACTATCTGCCCCATGGGGTAACGAAGATAAATGGGGGGGGGGGGGGGCAAATAGCCGCACGCCCCCCCCCCCTGAGAGATATCCAAAATCGCCTATGCCTATTGTATGGTTAATTCATAATGCAACGGCGAAGTGTCATTTCAATTAGATATGAATCTGTGTACTTCTGCCAGTATAAGTGGATGGCCACATATACTTAGTAGTCAGACGGCCCATATGAATCGCACCCGGATCACTTAGGTGATGCTAAAGATAGCGACTGCAGGGAAGTTAAGATAGTTTGGTTTCAAATTACTTTAACCTGCTCTTATTTGCAAGTCTTCTCGAGATTACCTAATATAGTTCTAGGGCACTGAGAGAGATGGTCCGAAATGAACAAACTGGATATATCATTGTAATCGACAGATGCATTTACGGCGAAAGATGGATCTGCACGGTCTAGTATTGATCTTTGATGGTTCATTCATGCTAAGATAAAGGAAGCTAACCCTTTACCTTGGACTTATCATCAAACGTATAATTGGGGCTTCTGTCGAGTTGTGTTAGGTACATTGAGCTTAGAATCAGACGCACGGAAATACTTTCGTGCCTGCTGATCTCCCATGTGCACCCTCATTTGTATTTTCTCTAACCAGAGGATGTGAATAGCATCATTGAAAAGATCGAGCGATGATGTGTTATGGCGAAAAAAGTCAGTTCGACTTTAATGTGCATGCCAAACTATTCTGTGATGCTTATTGATGTTCTGGTTAGCGACTATGTTTTCACGAAAAGCGAGTTCAAGGCCTCTACCAGCTTCTTACTGCGGCGTTCAGACGACAAAGTACGATCGTTGGATAGAAAATCTCTTGTGCCACATTTCATAACTTAACCTTAACTTGTGGCTATAAGCCGCTTGGAAGTCATTCGTTATTCATCTTCATAGTGTTTAAATGAACACCCACATTCAAAGTTTGATTGAGATATATTATACTCCAGAAAACTGGAGACTTGAAAATTCATTGGTAATGTAAGTGATAATGATCGTAATATCTACCGGTCATCATTGAAACTTGCGACTGCTTCTCTCTTACAGGAATCCATCCTGCTTTTTCTATTTTCATTTTATGCATATTTGAAATTGATACCAACTATCGTATGAAGACGGCCTTTCATTTATTGGCGCGTTTATCCGATATGACACCTACAACGTGAATTAAAGATTAGTCGCCAGTTACAATGATTTATCGGACAGAGCATCTTGAAGTCTTGCTGCCATCATTGCAAACTGTTGGCCGTTTCTCTGGTTTACATTTTATTTTATGGTTGACTTGATTTGATGCTTTCTGCCGTGACGCGAAAATTGTTTAATGGACGACAGCTGAATACTGAATGTCGGATCTGACGCTTATAGTATTCAAGTGTATATAGGTTATAAATACCTATCAATGTCCAGAAAGGGGGAAGTGGTTAACACTTTTGAAAAGTACAAGACAACTTTATTGCACGTTATCTATATCCAAATAATATTTTCCAAGAGTTAGACTGTATCTCAATCACGAATCCAAAAGCAAAATGGCTCACAGGGATCGTAATGGCTCACAGGGATCGTAATGACTCACAGGGATCGTATTGGCTCACAGGGATCGCCGAATATAGTTCACCTATTTTTTACGTTCGGTCTAAAAAGACTTATTTGAGTTGCATCAATTCCAGTGGAATCTGATTAATAGAACACTTCATTAGACGCAGTTGATGCATGTTTGAAAGTGTGAACCCTAGGTGACAAAGATCAATACTAGCGACTGCAGTATACGTTCAAATTGATCAGAGTTTTGTATAATTGCGCCTTTTATCCGGCACCAATTGTAAACATTTTCTCAGCTTCCAAATTACTGGCATTCTGTTCCTTGATTATCTATAGCTTCTTATAGCATTCTGTATCCTTTGACAACAGATGGGTTACTGGTACATAAGTTTATGTTCCAAATATAAAAAGAAATCTCTTTAGATACATGCAAACGAACTAAGCAGATATTACCGGATACCGAATATTAACGTATATTATCGCAAAGAGCGATTTAATCAAATCATTTTTTTCTTATCCATCAAAATAAATTAGAGAGTTACAGTGGTGATTGTGATGACCGAGTTAGTGGGTTGTGGTCGTCTCAGATGTTCAATAGAAATCCTTCATTCGCAAAGTATTTGCAACATTCATTTCAAAAGTTCAATGCGGACCTTTCACTTTCTTTTCTCAATACCGGTAACACTCGTGCTGTAAAATGGCATTGTTGTATTGTGCGTATATTTGTAGTATCGAATGAGATTTCAGTTTACCGAAATAGATTGGCTGTAGCCAGCTGGTTACGTCCCTTCGACCGTTCCCCCACAGAATTAGTCAACAAATGATCTCGCCTGGATAGGTCTCTCATTATAATATCAAAATCAAATAGTATATCATTCATGTGGATCACACTTCTCTATTCGAAATCAAGCAACATTGTGCCAAATGTTATATCCGCGTTTTCAAGTAATATATATGTGCAAATTCTCGATAATTCTGTGAATATTAGATAGTGTACATAATGCAAAAACATAGCTGCTCCGAACAAACTATTTATGCATTATGACAGTTAAAATAGTTCGATGGAGTTGTTATTTTCATCATCAGGAGAACGTGATATAAAAGAAAAGTAATATTTTCTTATATACCAGAAATCAAACATACATATATGACATACATGTGCAAGAGGTTCCATTGGGAAGGAGGCACCAATGAAGGAGGCACCAATGAAGGAGGCACCAATGAAGAAAATCTATTGTAAGAGCGCCCACCTGCAAATCATGATTTACCAATCAATTAAATGTAGACATTCGCTGCAGTTGTTTAATATACAGGTGGACAGAACCATCAGCGAAACATAGCTTGATTTCGAACACACAGATTTAGATCTAATCCCATTTCACTCAAAGAATAAACGGAAAAAAATATGCGATAATTATTCGGGCGCTGCTACTGCGTGGAATGAATGATCAAGTACGTTACCTGGTAAGTTCTTTCGTGTCTTTGTAATAGATGTTCACGTGGCAAAGTTTTTAGGAGCAATGTACCTTTATTCATCTCAGTCTTCAAAGAAAATCATTAACTCAGTTTGCTTCGATAAGTGTTATTTCACCATTTTGTTGCTTGTCTGAAGTCGATAAAGATTCTTGTCATCTACTTCTTTGAATACGTTTCTCCGAATCATACTGACGTTAGTGTTTCCATCGATTTATCGATGAACTACTGAATATCGTCATTTTGGTGTTCTTCAGTCACCGACGTCCTTTGCTTCTCTTGAACATTTCAACGGTTGTCCTTTGAACATGATGTTTATTGAAACACAAAGAACAATCAATCTGGTATATGTACATGGAGGGCTAGTAGGAGCTGTGTAGGAGCTGTGTAGGGCTAGTAGGAGCTGTGTAGGAGCTGTGTAGGAGCTGTGTAGGGCTAGTAGGAGCTGTGTAGGAGCTGTGTAGGGCTAGTAGGAGCTGTGTAGGAGCTGTGTAGGGCTAGTAGGAGCTGTGTAGGAGCTGTGTAGGGCTAGTAGGAGCTGTGTAGGAGCTGTGTAGGGCTAGTAGGAGCTGTGTAGAAAAAATAGCATTCAGTTAATTCATTTCATAAAAGAGTTGATCATCACACATTCAGAGGAAAATATGGCAGAAGTGTGCGAGTTTCGCAACTTTTGTCTATAATATCCACTAGGTATGGGTCATTCGAACGCTGTGCACATCATTTGGATTATACAGTACTTGAAGCTATATACTGTGATAGTCATACTTCAGATGTCTTGGGTTATCGTTATGGAGTCGTTCACTCTCCAAGGCCGGTGGTTATGGACGCGTCCACTCTCCAAGGCCGGCGGTTATTGACGCGTCCACACTCCAAGGCCGGCGGTTATTGACGCGTCCACTCTCCAAGGCCGGCGGTTATTGACGCGTCCACTCTCCAAGGCCGGCGGTTATTGACGCGTCCACTCTCCAAGGCCGGCGGTTATTGACGCTTCCACTCTCCAAGGCCGGCGGTTGATAAATGGATGTGGGATATGACGCCTAATATTAATACGATCTGTCCAGGATTTAACACGACAGGACAAGAGTTTCACCATGATTTCTGTATATTGCAAATACACGGGCAGGTTATCAGGCCCTGATTTAAAAACGCATATAAGAGCGAAAACAGCCGAATACGATGTGGGACTGTTTGTTTTTCTATGTATTGCTCAAGGTTTCAATAGAAAGTTCTGATATCTTCATGAGGATGTATACTGGACCAGTTGGTCTACCAAAGATGGCAATAATACTCCACGGATATGTAACCAACACACGTAGAGATATTGTAGAATACAACAGATAATCATACTCCACGGATATGTAACCAAGACACGTAGAGATATTGTAGAATACAACAGATAATCATACTCCACGGATATGTAACCAACACACGTACAGATATTGTAGAATACAACAGATAATCATACTCCACGGATATGTAACCAAGACACGTAGAGATATTGTAGAATACAACAGATAATCATACTCCACGGATATGTAACCAAGACACGTAGAGATATTGTAGAATACAACAGATAATGATACACCACGGATATGTAACCAACACACGTACAGATATTGTAGAATACAACAGATAATCATACTCCACGGATATGTAACCAAGACACGTAGAGATATTGTAGAATACAACAGATAATCATACTCCACGGATATGTAACCAAGACACGTAGAGATATTGTAGAATACAACAGATAATCATACTCCACGGATATGTAACCAACACACGTACAGATATTGTAGAATACAACAGATAATGATACACCACGGATATGTAACCAACACACGTACAGATATTGTAGAATACAACAGATAATGATACACATATTCTAGGATTTATGATGAAGCTTGTTTCTGAATCCTAGATATGGGGTTGGATAAAATTCGATGACAATGAGGGAGGGAGGGAATTTGGCTTAATGTCACACTCAAGTTTGTTTCACTCATATGGTGACAGTCAGTTTGGTTGGTGGAGGAAGCCGGAGTACCCGGAGAGAACCACCGCCCTTCGGCACGATGACAATGATGACGCATTTACGGTAAAGAGTTGGTCAATAATCAGTGCAGCTAAATGGACAAATCTGAGCTTGGCGTGCATTCAGAACTGTACAATTTATTGATTTCTCCCATTACCAACACCTAGCTACCTAGGCTTTGATATCGTTTGATAAGAAGATTCTCTAACTCGGGTTATTGGATTTTCCATATGCAATATCCGGTTATGCACCTCACAAACGTGAAGGAAAAGAAAGAGATTCTCGCAAAAAACGTCTTACCGAGAAAGACATTACAACATTCGTCAAAGCGTTCACTGTTACAGTTCTGGGTTTTGTACTAGGCGCGAGCAGGTTATTTAAATCAGTATTGTAGAGAAGGGGTGGCTTAGCAGGTTCGCGAAGGAAAATAATGCTAGGTAGTTTACGGTAGTATCAATATTCCTGGAACGAATTAAAAAAGGCGTTTGAGGAATTGAAATTTGGAATTAGATTTGGACTAGCACATTCATATATCCAGATATCTCGCTGCTTTTATTGGTACTGCAAATAATGTTTGCATTGATACGTTAGCATACAGTCATACAACGGCTTGTTGCGGATGTATCATATTATTGCGACGGAATTAATTTATCGTCAGCGCTACTCTCAAATTATCGCACCACTTATGGAATGTGTTTTAAATTTTAAAACGTCAAACATATGTTTTCTTTCTATTCAATTTAACAGTCTCCTGCGGACGAAATGCTGCCAAAAAACAAACACGCTTCATTAATTAGAAATATGAATGTCAAGCATAATATCGGTTAGTTCGTGGCAAAGACTAGAACAGAAAATCGATTCTCGAAATCGTTATAATTTCTGTAGTTCAGCAAACGTGTCAGGAATGTGCACAATAAATTATATAATTGTAGGGAGTGCTGACCTGATATTTCCTGAAGTAATCCTCTTCATTGATTTTCTCGAGATTATTGTTCTCAAAGATGTGCCGCAACAGTTTCTAATCAAGGAACGCTTCAGGTCGATTTACGCTTATTGCAATTATATTATATACATGTAGTGTCCCGCTCAGCCGCCAGTTTTGTGGTTATATCAAGTGTTACATAGATTAAATCGTTATCTTGGAGTTTGCAATAACATATGTTATTGCAAGGATGAAACGACAGTAACAATGAACATATATCAAGTATTATGGAATATTACGGTTCTTACAACAGCGTTAACTTTCAACATTAGCATATTACTTTTAGAATGACAAAACATTTCGAATGTTCATTCCATCGCAATAAAGAATTTGTTCGGCAGTATGCTGTTCTTGTCCATTACTACGGTTCTTGAAGGAGCGTGATCTTTCAACAGAAGCCGTTGCCTTTTGTTGTCAGCACGGCATATAGTGCGACGTCAAACTTACCTTAGCTGCCTTTTCAAAGACTAAGTATTTGACGGTATGATTGTTGTGTGTCGAGCCGCAATCAGATCATGGCATAAAAGCAAATTTACTCGAAGTTTAGTGCGGTTAATTGTTGCGTTTTATAGCATTCTGTTGTCTGTTGAAATATATTGTAGTGTGAAATGGGAACGGAGCAATGCTGGACAAAGTCTTTGCTGCTTTGATCATGAAATGAACATTCGACGATGTGTTTAAAAGTCAACGGCTATCGTTGAAAGCCCACGTTCAACTGCGAACCGTAATATTGTAAATGTTTTGTGTTACATTTACTACCGTAGACCAATAAATCGGTTGTTCGTCTTTCCAAACCAAAATCAGCAGTCATATAATAATTTTGCGTCGTTTACTAACCATTAGTATAGCGACCGCAATAGATCATGGAAAAGGCAAAAATGATAATCCTTTACAGTTTAGAACAATTGCAACCAAATTTTTTTTTATCCCGAGTATAGAAACAATTTATCACTACACATTGAAAACTACATTGTGTTCCATGGTCTAACTATACTGTGAAATTGAATTGTATTTACTAAATATCATTGAATGAGAACAATTTTACAATATTATCTCTCCTTTCAATCGATAATATATATATATATATATATATATATACCCTTGGTATATTTAATATGGAATGAGCTATCCTCCTCATTACATGGCCAATATACAAAAAAATCTCTATTTTGCAAATTTTCAAGGTAAGTATGAGCCGAGACGCAGTGCATATATCAAGACATGGAACTTAATTGATTTTAGAAACGAAAGCAGTTAAAATTATCGGTAATTCTAGTCAACATGGACTGATGAAACAGTTGTTCATTGCAATTTTTCAAGTGGCGAGGGGGCTAGACTGCAAGGAAATAATAAAAAAATACAATGCTTTTCTGTCCGAATCGCTATATAACACCAAAACAACTATAGTCTCCATAGCATAAACACCGTCTGTCTCCACATTTCGTGTAACATGCAGACTTACACGCCCATAACGGGAAGTATTAAATTGCTTGGTTGTTGTGTTTCACTACGCACAATCTCGTGAGGTTAACCTTACCTGGCCTGGGGGGTGGGGCAAAATGTATATATTCCAACTAATCATATTGCGGGACACTACCATTATCGTTAAGTTTGGAAGATGAACAAGTGTGGCAGTTCTGAAACCATGCCTGTAAGAAAATACTGATCTACATGTAATTTCGTCTTTGGACGTGGAGATTTTGAGCCAATATAGAAACGCGAGTCAAATGTTCAAATCGCGTTTGAAATTATGTTATACAGAGGGCATATTCCATCAAACTGAAAATCAATTTCATTACCCCCCAAAAATTTTCAATTATTTTCGTAAATATTTACTCGCTAGAGTAATCTCTCCCCACTTTTATCAGTCTTTGTTGTAGGCCAATATTAACCAGCCTACAAAATAATGTGCTACTTGTCACCGCATGGAGCTAAGCAACTGATCATTCTGCCATACACCTCAATTTTTTAATGATTTTCGCGTTACCAGCGCGATATTTTGGATGAATAAGATTTGTTGCCGCATTGAGTATCAACGGCATTCAGGCATATGGTTTAACTAATACGAGATGGGAGTTCTGAAACCATGCTTCTATATATTCCATCATATGAGTTCATAGTATTTTTTGGAAATAATGGCTCTGATATGCTGACATCTTCATTTCGTTTTCTTCTCCATAGATATTTTCTATCCAGTGTAGGGGGAAATAATTGTTCCATTATTTGAGAGAAAATAATGGAACAATTATTTCCCCTAAGCTCGATAAAAATATATATCGAGAAGAAAACGAGATTAAGAAAAATTGTTTTCAATAAATACTATGAATTTAACGTGGCAGTTAACACCATTCGTCATCATCTGGTAGAGTTTCATACAGAAATGCATTAAAACCATTGTGGGAGAGGAATGACCGCATACATATGCTACAACACAATCATTCAGTTTCATATAACACAATCTCTGACTGATCTGTTATCCCCAACAGAACTGAATTTTTATTATATTAAAGCCGCACACAGCTTAAAACTTCTCTCTATGAATAGGAAGTGATAGAAACTTTTTCGGGCATTTTCAACTTTTAAAGAGATAGTAAACCCTCAAGTAAAGTTTCCATCAAATGAAAGACCATTGCAAACAGTGTGAGAAAATATTTATTGTAATTTTTACGATTTTATTACACAGAGTAAACTGCAAATAAAGCATGGTTTTCTATGGTGGTGTGTTGCAATCATATCTAGGTCCAGTGACGTAACACTGCCTTAAAGGAGTACTTACCTTATTTTATATTGGCTCCTATTACAAAGGTTAGATTCTTAAAGAAATATAACCAACAATTTAACTGTCGTTGAGGGCGACAATCTATTATTTTTATTACAATTTGTGAAGCCATGTTTCCGCTTTGAGGTCGACGTGGGCGCCGCCATGTTGCCTGTGGGATGACGTCACTGATGACGTCAGCATTCAGGACAACGTCACGGCTAACGCTTGATCCAGGGACGATCCAACTACGGAGATTTTAATTACTCCGAGTAAGAGTTCAATTCGAGAATAAAACTGACGCGGCAAATCCAACGGGGATAATTCCGAAAAGGAAAGTGGTTTAGGTTATCTCCACCATATGAATAATTTCTTCTCCAAGTCTTTCAACTGAGACTTGCCCGATTCAATTTGGACAAAATTTGAAGCTGAGCGTTAAACTAAAAGAGCGTCCTCTGCAATTGTCCAGTGATTTGAGTTGAACGACGATG
The DNA here is from genome assembly GCA_036873755.1 of Hanleya hanleyi. Taxonomy (NCBI): domain Eukaryota; kingdom Metazoa; phylum Mollusca; class Polyplacophora; order Lepidopleurida; family Hanleyidae; genus Hanleya; species Hanleya hanleyi. The sequence goes on along the minus strand of JAVTVY010019371.1, from coordinate 60,410 downwards.
CTTCTAAGTTCGTAAACATTTTCATGATTACACTTCAACTACTAAAATCAACTAGAATGTCAGTGGATTTACTCGGTTCCTTCTCGTGCGAATTATCGGCATGACCAACACGATCAACCTTAAATCTCCATGACGTTGTGACGTTTTTAGATGAGTATACACTCACTTCCGCTCATCTAAAAACGCCACGCAGTGCTGCAATGGCGGCGCCCAGTGCACGCCGTGGCGAGCAACAAAATATTCAATATTTCTTTTATTTCGCATTCTATCAACGTAAGTTTAATATAATAAGGTTTGGAATACGATTGCTGATAAATATAGTCACACTCAAAAATAAGGTAAGTATTCCTTTAAGTCTGGCCTGGGCTTTTTGTGACCTGTTGTGGCCTGGTGGGGGGGGGAGCGAAATGGCCCCCCTAATTATTTTTCTTACCCCTTGAGCTAGGGGGCTGAAACTTACCACACTATACCCTTGGGCCAAACTCTACCAGAAAATGTTAAAAAATCCAAGATGGCCGCTTTGATGACGTCACAGTGACGTCATTTTCAAAAACGGCATTTTTTGGTCGATTTTTCAGTCAGATTTTTCGAATTTTTTATTGATGAAATTTCTCCGCAAAAACTGCATGATAAATTAGTAAATATTAATGTGATGTGAAATAAAATAGTTTTGCCCGCTTTTCATCGCGGAAAAGCTGAAATTTTGAAGAAATATGACAAAAACATCACTTTTCTGGGACCCCACGTGGCCACCATCTTGAATTTTCCCGTGATCCTCTGCTCGGAATGTTATGCAAATAGGCTCAAAATAACCCCAATATGATAAACTATAAAGTCACGGGGCTTCAGCCCTCCATTTTTGTCGTTCCGGAGATCGCGCAGGAAGTTTGGTAGGGGGGCCATTTCGGCCCCCTCCCCCAGGCCAGGTAGGGTTAATATATTTCAAACTGTGCATGCACTTTCCAATGCTTGATTCAAGCTTAAGGTGTGTGTACTTTGAGTTTCAACACAGACTCACTGTTCCAATGTGCATGTTCCACCAAAATCTGGGTGCTGGTAACTCATAAGTGTCAAGTCAATTTGAATTTAATTTCCCCGATTTTGGTGAAACATGCACATTGGAACATTTGGTGGAACAGTGAGTCTGTGTTGAAACTCAAAGTATACACACCTTAAGCTTGAATCAAGCATTGGAAAGTGCATACACAGTTTGAAATATATGTGTTAAGGCAGTGCGACGTCACTGGACCTAGATATGATTGCAACAGACCACCATAGAATACCATGCTTTATTTGTAGTTTATTCTGTGTAATAAAGTCGTAAAAAATTACAATAAATATTTTCCCACAATGTTCGCAATGGCGTTTCATTTGATGGAAACTTTACTTGAGGGTTTACGATCACTTTACAGTTCAAATGTGTGTCTTCTAAAAGCTATCCGGGGTTGCGCTTAGGACAAATTCGTGTTCCACGGACAAATTCAAAATGAAACACAGACAAAGAATACCAGTATATCATTCATTGTGGAAAACATTGTGGATACCTAAATCAGGCAATGTTTTGCGAAATGTTATATCGGCGAGTTCAAGTAATATATGTGTGCAAAATCTCGTTAATTCCACGAACAAGCTAGTGTGCATATAACGCAGACGCAAGGCTGCCCAATTTTTTTTAACGCATTGTGACAGTGTAGATATTTCGATAAAGTTATAATTTACATCATCAGGAAAACGTACTGCAAATGAAAAGTAGCACGTTCTTATATACCAGGACGCAGACACATGCATTTATGGCATACATGTGCAAGCGGTTCCAGAGGAGAGGTGGAACCAATAAAGAAAATCTATTGTAAAGGGGCACACCTGCAAATCATGAGTCTCCAATCAATTAAATGTAGACGACGACTGTATTAATTCTACAAGCGGACAGAACCGTCGCAGAAACATAGCCTGATTTCGAACACAGACGTTTGAATCTTATTTACAGCAAGTTCTCTCAGTTATCAGCTTATATCATCCCATTTCACTCAAAGAGTAAACAGAAAAAATATGCTACTCTGAGAATATGAATTATCAAGTACGTTACCTGATAAGATCATCCGTGTCTTTGTAATAGATGTCTCAGGTTTCAGAAGCATTGTACTCTTATTCATGTCAGTCTTCAAAGAAATGTTGAACGCAATTTGCCTAGGTAATTGTTATTCACTATTTTGTTGTGTGTCTAAAGTCGACAATGTTTGTTGTCAGCTTGTTCTTTAAACGGAGGTAAGATTCCCCAAACAATACTTACGTCAGAGTTTTCATTGATTTATTGGTGAGTTGCTAAATAGCGTCAAGATGGTTTTCTTTAATTATGGAGATCCTTTGCTTCTCTTGAACATTACAGCTGTTGTCATTTGAACCTGTTGTGTATGGGAAACGAAGACCAACCATGTATTTGTATATGCGGGGCTAGTGGAAATTGTATGGAGAATAACATTCAGTCGATACTCAAGATTGAGATGGCGAAAAAAGTGGAAATCTTCATATATAAAGTGACAAATAGCTGTCTCACATGACATATGATATAGTGTGGTATGAGATGTAATCCTGTAGGACTTTCATACCAAAATTTATCGGATTGATTTGGGGTCGGACTATTCACAAATGATGGGGTTCAAATTGTCCGACCCCTAGACCCTCTTCTGGGGAGACCGTTCCATCCTGTGACCCCACAGGACCCCCTACATCTAACTCCGTTAATAGTGAACTGTTTTTCACAATCTTGGTGTGGTTTCAGGGGTTTTCGATGAAGCTGAGTCCATTTATAGCACTTTCGTAGAGAGCGGAAGTTGTTATCTGCAACAGTAGTATAGTAAGGATCAATTTGTACCCATTTGCGCAAATTGAGGTCCCTTGACCTTTGACCTCCGAGTCCTGTCACGTGACCGGAAGTGACCTTTGCCCCCTGCGCATGTGCACAATACCGGATAATAATGGTGCGCAGGGGTCGAAGGTCACTTCCGTTCACGTGACAGGACTCGGAGGTCGAAGGTCAAGAGGCTTCAATTTGCGCAAATGGGTACGGATTTAGCCTTACTGTACTACTAGCAACTTTCGGTTATGATTGGGTCCAACCCGCTGTGTTACCTCTGAATTGTATGTCCCTAATATCTCCAACCATCTGGCAGTTTGACCAGTGGTTTTTTTTATCCAACTCTCAGCGGCATTATCAGTTCTCGATAGGATGTTCTGTTCATAAAGATTTCGATGGAAGTACTTGAGCGCAACAACAATAGCAAGTAGTTCTTTTTGGTGACACAAGTAGTTCTTTCTGGTGACACAGTATACCCACTCGTGCTTATTTAAGACGCGGCTCATGTTAGCTATGACTCGCTCTGTTCCCCTCTGTTCCTGTGACACCACGGCCCTCATTACCTGGTCATTGGCATCATTGTCTAAAATTAAAACATATGGGAGTGGGTATGTCAGTATGGGGGGGGGGGGGGTCAATAAGGCTTCCTTAAATTTCCCAATTCATGTGGAACTATTTCTGTAGACGTCAAATATCGTATATGTTAAGAAATATCAACCAGCTTTATGTGCCACTCTCCAGAACTAAAAGATACGGACAGGACTCTCTCTCCGTATATGGTGCCAAGCTTTGGAACTCTTTGCCTGACATCATGAAAGACTGTGATTTTAATATGTTTGAAAGACTATTACAGAACTGGTCAGAGCAAAGATGTGAATGCGAACTGTGTCAGTAGTTTTCTGTAGTTATTTTATCCTTTCAACTGGTAAACTTATTTTATGGTATATGTCTCATTTAATAGTCTCGTTTATATGTAATATTTAACTACAGTCTACATTTGTTTTACCTAAATTTAGCTAGTCTACACCTTTTTTATTATTATTTATTCATTTTATTTGGATTTTTTTAATAATTATTATTATATATTTTTTTCTCTATGTAATATTTAACTACATTATTTAATATTTAACTAGTCTACATTTATTTTACCTAAATTTAGCTAGTCTACACCTTTTTATTATTATTTAGTCATTTTATTTGGATTTTTTTTTAATAATTATTATTTATTTTTTTCTCTCTCTATGTAATATTTAACTACATTATTTAATATTTAACTAGTCTACATTTATTTCACCTAAATTTAGCTTGTCTACACCTTTTTTATTATTATTTAGTCATTTTATTTGGATTTTTTAAAATAATTATTATTATATTTTTTTTCTCTATGTAATATTTAACTACATTATTTAATATTTAACTACAGTCTACATTTATTTTACCTAAATTTAGCTTGTCTACACCTTTTTTATTATTATTTAGTCATTTTATTTGTTGTGTTTTTTTATTTATTTGTTATTTTTTTATTATTATTATAATTTTTTTTTAATAGTTATCTACAATCTACCATTGTTTTAAATAATTTTCAGCTAGTCTACATTGATTTTTATGTAATATTTGAGTCCAGCCTACAATTGTTTGATGTATATTTAACTATTTTATGTAATACTAGTATTTAATTATAGTGAGAAATGGTTTTAGTGAAATATTTAAGTCCACTTGTTTTAAGAATCTACTTTATTATCATTGTCATTGTTATTAGTTGTCTTAATCGTCGGTGATATTAGCCTTTGGCTAGCGTTCTTTGTATTTCAAAACTGACGTTAAATAAATATCTTATCTTATCTTATCTTCTTGAATGACTTATCGCACTCGGCATTCCAGCTGAATTAACCCCTTTCTCTGTAAGCTTATGAAGAGGTCGTGCTCTTGTTGCGAACCCGCTGACGTGATATGAGCATACTCACAGGAAGCTCCTAATTTGTTTAGCATTCAATGGTTGAGACCATTCTTGTACTGATGACAATTTTTCAGGGTCTGTCTGAATACCCTCTTGAGATACTACGTGTCCTAGATATTTTGCTGATCTTTGGAAGAGAATACAGTTTGAGAGTTTTAGTTTGAATGTTGCCTCCTTGAGCCTCTTGAAGACTCGTTCCCGTCTCTTTATCACCTTCTTGAATGACTGGTAAAGCTGGTAGAGCTACATCAGATGTACTTGGAATTGGCGCAGACTGAAAAAGTGATGAGGCGCCCAAGTTGATGGAAGGTGACCCACAACCATAATCAATAGCAACAACAAAATTGTTGTAAGACAGGACAAATGGGTATATTATTAAACTAGATAGGGAATAAAATGGTTACGGGAGGGTGTTTCTAGGATGGAAAGCGCCCTCTCCCAATATAAATATCAAAGATAGTATATATCGCTTTGAAAGTATTATCAATAGACTCAGCGTCATTGAAAACCCCAAATCGACTCCAAGATTGTGATAATCGCTTCACTATTAGCGGAGCTAGTGGTAGAAGAGCCTGAGGGGTCACAGGATGGAACGGACCCGCAAAAAGGGGGTCTAGGGCTCGGAAAATTTGAATCCCATCATTTCCCCATAGTTTGGCCCTAAATCAATCCGATAAAGCAAAAAAATCAATTTTGGCACAAAAGTCCTACAGGAGCTGTTTTTATGACATCTCATACCACACTAATAGGGCCAGACTTCCTCGGAAGTGAGTAAATGACTTTCTCGTTGCTCGTTTTATGAAATTATTACTCCAGTACATTTTTAAATTTGCCACTGAATTGAAACCACTAATAGAGGATGATATATTTTGATATGGGATTATTATCTTCACGGTCGACGGTTGACTAATGAAAGCCGATTATGACGCCTATATTTACTCTATGTGTCGAGAATGTAATTCGTGTCAATATCAAGTTTCAGCTTATCTGCGTAGTATGACTTCTGTATATTGCAAAAACATGCACAAGTTTTCAGGCTTTGATTTACAAACGCTGAAGGTGACAATTGGTCCACGGATGTATCCCTACCAGAGGTACATATATTGTAGACTATGTAGATAATTATATACATATTGTCGGATTTATGATAAAGCTTGAGTCTGAGTCCTAGATATGGGGTAGGCTAAAACTCGATGGAAATGATGACGCATGCACGGTACAGTTAGTCGATAATCAGTGCAGCTAAATGGACAAATCTGAGCTTGCCGTGCATTCACAACTGTACAATTTATTGATTCCTCCCATTACCAACAATCAAATACCCAGCCTATGATATCCTGTGATAAGAGAATTCTCAAACTAGTGCTATTGGATTTTCCATAACAAATATCCGACTCTGTACCTCACAAACGTGAAGGAAAAGAAAGAGAATCTCGTATATGGAACGTCCTATCCAGAAAGATATTACAACACCCGTCAAACCGTTCACTTTTGCCGTTTTGGTGTTTTGTACTACATGTATGCGCGAGCGGGACATTTAAACCCGTATTGCAGGGGGAGGGGTGGCTTTGCAAGTTCGCGAAGGGAAACACTGCTAGGTAGGTTACGGTAGTATCAGTATTTCTGGAACGAATTAAAAAGGGCATGAGGGACCTGAAATTTGAGATGATGTATTCAGATATCTCGCTGCTTTTTATTGGTTATGAAAATCATGTTTCTGGCATTCTTCTGGCTACATAGTTTACGTTAGCATATAGTCGTAGAGAGGATTCGCCTTTTATGATATAACAAGGGCTTGTTGTGGGTGTATCATACCATTATGAAGGGATTAATCTATCGTCAGCGCTACTCTTAGATTATCGCATCACTTATGGAATGTGTTTTAATTTTCAAAACGTCAAACATATTTAATATGTGGAAGTGCATTTTTTCTATTCAGTTTAACTGTTTCCTAGCCTGCTGTCAGAAAACGAACACGAGTCATCAATTAGAAATATGAATGTCTCGCAGCGTAATATCGGTTAGTTCATGGCAAAGGCGAGAACAGGAAATCTATTCCAAAAATCGTTATAATTTCCGTAGTTTAACAAACGTGACAAGAATGTGTACAATAAATTATATAATCTTAGGGAGTGTTGACCTGGTGTTACCTCAAGTAACCGTCTTCAGTGATTTTCACGAGTTCATTGCGCTCAAAAATATGTCACAGCCGTCTTCTAATCAAGGGACGTCGATTTACCCTTATTACTATTATATTACGATAGTGTCCCACTCAGCCGGCATTCATTTGGTTATACAAAGTGTTACATATTCATATTCATATTCTCACACATTCATATGGAGGAGTGATTATGGTGTCACAGTGGAGATGTGACGCACCCTCCCCCGATAATATTGACTTGTCTCAAAAACTAGATAGTATACAATATTAAGGTGAACTAAGCTGTAGTCCCTAAACCATGCTGCAGAAACGTTCCAAATGTTAATGATCTACAAGAAAGTTTGAGAGCAATTCACAATTCAGTCGGTCATGGATACTGACACGTAGTACACTGAGATGACCTGTCATTATATGGAGTCTAATTAGCCTATTAGCCTATATCTCCGAAACTATGGGGGAGGGCCTTCATATATCGAGGATATGCAACACTTGATATGCAAGTCCCTCACGATGCTGTAATTAGTTTCCGCTTCCGCCACTAGGGGTCGCTGCTACTCTATACCATATTACGTTATCCAGTTGCACAAGAATACATTATCAATTGACAAAATGGTGAACACTGTTAGGGGTTTTTTCACAGCTTGGTTCCACTGCATGTAAATACACATAGAAATGGTGAAATTGAGTAGCATATGAAGCATCTTCATTAGTTAAGTTGGATTTTGAATACTCAATAAACTATTTCATTGTCATTTATCATAGTTACTGGGAGTTCACCAGATTGAAGCCTCTGTGCACAATCTCCTAAATATCGTACATCACTACATGTGGACTTATTTACAAGTCTAATTTATTAACTATAATGTTGCAGTATATTTTGTTGTTTATTTACTCATTTATTTAACAACTAATAGAAACCCACATCTATTGTTGACAGAAATGAATACCCAACTGCATAGTGTTTGATTTTTTCTTGCTGCAGCGAATTCGAATCGGTTGATGGTTATTTTAATTGAATTAATTGAAGTTAACCTGATAACCTACATTACTGCAGTCCTTTAACGGTGCTGTCTTGTTGGTTGGTTGGATTCAGTGACCCGGAGGGATCGGGGATCGAGACTCAACTGTACCAGCCAACTGTGTCAGGCGTTCTATCTTTTCCCGAGAAAACCTCTGGTATAGCGATACTGATTTGTGGACATGCTCCGCTCATGGTATGTCTCATGGTACATGGCTCATGATATGTCTCATGATACGTGTCTCATGGTGCATGTCTCATAGTATATGTCTCATGATATGTCTCATGGTATATGTCTCATGTTACATGTTTCGTGGTACATTTCCCATGGTACGTGTCTCATAGTATATGTCCCAAGGTATGTCTCATGGTATTTCTGATGGTATTTGTCATGATATATGTCCAATGATATGTCCCATGTTGTATGATATGAGTGAAACAATCTTGAGTGTGACATTAAGCCAAATCCCCCCTCCCATGGTATATGTCTCATGGTATGCATGTATGTCTCATGGTATGCCTCATGGTATATGTCTCGCATGTCGCATGGCATACGTCTCATTGTATGTCTCATGTTACATGCCTCATGTTATATGACTCATGGTATATGACCCACGGTTTATCTCATGGTAAATGCCCCAAGGTATGGTATGTCACGCATCTGTCGTTCAGGATTCCTTTACATTTCACAATGCACGTAGTATACGTAGGACAGTTCTGCGTGAGCCCCAAAACGTTCAAGCGTATAGCCTCCAGATCTCTCTAACGGGCTGGAAGCAAATACTGACCTATCAAAAATCGCAACGATTATCTTTCACATGAGCAGTGTGACTAACGTCACAGGACCTACGAAGTAGGGTATGCATTAGGACTGCGACGCGCACTGAACTCTTGGACCCCCCAACTTGAAATCCTGCCAATATTAAGATGGGCAAAGCCCAAGTCAGAATCACCAGTGATTGAAAACTGTTGACCGCTTCTCTCTTGCAGGAAACTAGCCTATGTTTGCGTATACTATGATTGTCTTTTTGAATTTGGTGCTAATACTGTTATATGGAATATGGAATAGGTCACCGTCTTTGGATTATAGACGCGGATATTCTTTAATGGACGACGGCTGAATTATGAATGACGGACTAGACGCTTGTAATTTCATCAAAATTCACAAGAGATTTTCATCAAAAGTAGGTCAGCTCAGAACTTGCTGGTAACCGTCCCCTAATGCACCTTCATGCCAAAAATCAAGGTTGCTAATGTCAACGGTTCTCCTTCTTTTGCCGACGAAAGGATTTGGATTGACGGACTCACTGACTCACTCACTCATTACCGGACAATCCGCAAATGAAAGCCTACTTCGTAGGAATATTTGGACGTGGAGAGTTTCATCGAATATAAAAAACGCGAGCCAATGTTTTAAATTCCGTTTGAAGTTCTGTTACCGATGGGATATTCCATTAAGCTGGAGATCAATTGCGTAACCCCCGAAGACTACTATTATTATTGTTAATGTTTCTTCCCAAGAGTAATCTTCTTTTTCATCTTTTATCTGTAGTTTTTAAGTCGAATATTAGTCCGAATAATGTGTTGAAAGTCCCTGGAGCAAGTCTTCTGATCCTCCCGTCATCAAACGCAAAGCTGTAGGCTATCTTGATTTTTGTGACCTCAACACAAATTTTGGTGAAGTTGAAGAGCACTACTGTATGTGTTGCCGGCTGGATATCACCAACCAGGCGTATGATGTAACCATCACAGAATGGGATTTAAATGCATACTCTTACAGACGTCATCATACTACTTTTTGAGAGGAAATAGCGAAAAGATTATTTTGACAAATCGGTCGAAATATCGTTCGAGAAAAGCAGACGGAATGCTAAGCATCCAGCGACATTCCTGTTACATCTTCTAGTAAAGTTTGACCACGAAATGCATGAAAACCCCATTCTGTTCTGTTCTGTATCTGTGAAGGGGGACGGGGCACATTGATATATGTTGAAAATGCAAATACTATGCAAAAATATAACATATAATATAATTTATAAAGATTGCAATCCGTTATCCCCAACAGAACATAATTCATATTGGATTAACTTAATCAGGCCTGGTTGGGGGGGGTTTGACCCCACTCCCCTACCAAACTTTCCCCCTTATTTCCGGTACGACAAAAAATGAAAAATGACCCTCCGCGACTTTTTAGTTTATTATATTGCGGTCATTGTCAGCCTATCTGCATAACCCCCTGAGTAGAGGATCATGGGTAAATCTGAGGAACCAAACAAGTGATGTTTTCGTTATTTTTCTTCAAAATTCCCTACTTTTCGTCTCTATTTTATTTCACATCAGACTATTATTTACTAATTTATCATGCAGGTTTTGCAAAGAGAACATAAATAAAAAGTTTGAAAAATTTGACCGAAAAATCGACCAAAATATGCCTGTTTTGAAGATGACGTGACTGTGACGCCATCAAAGCGGCCATCTTGGATCTTTTTTACATTTTCTGGTAGAGCTTGGCTCAATGGTATAGTGTGATAAACCTCAGACTTTAGCTCTAGGGGTAAGAAAAATATTTAGTGGGAGTGGGGAAATGGCCCCACTCTCCAGGCCTGGACATCCCAGGCCAGATAGGGTGAATTGATTCATCGATTAGTATATAGTGTGAAACGTCGTGTAACACGATCATCTTACCCACGGGTAACTGGACAATTTTTGAGCAGGTTTCTTGGTGTCATTTCCGGCGGTGTGCTGAGCGGGGTGAGATCCTGTCTGAAATCAGTAACCGGTGCATGGCTGGAGCATAATGTTAGAAATTGTGGATATTATATAACGTTATACAGTACAATATAGTTCGATGTTTAAATTATTGATTTCTCGAGACACTTCCATTATGGTCAGCTTTGGAAGATGAAAGAGTGTGTGATTTCTGAATCCTTGGCTGTAGGCAAAAGAATTGAAACGGTTATTACATTTCGTCTTTGGACGTGGAGATTTTAAGCCTCTATATATATTAAGAATCGCGAGTCGAATTTGTAATTATGTTACCGAGGGATATGTCATTAAACTGAAAATCAATTTCATTATCCCCTACACCTGCAATTATATTTTTAAACGTTTATTCGCTAGAATAAACTCTCTCCTCGTTTATCGGTGATTGCTGTAGGCGATGCAGTATTAGCCAGCGTTCAAACTAATGTGCTCAAAATCTCTGGAGCAAAGCAGATGATCATCTGCTATCCACCTCAAAACTGTATCGCGGTTTTCGCGATATCAGCACAATTTGGCGATGTTGAATGATTAAGATTTGAGTATCACCCACATTCAGGCATATGGTTTAGCAACATAAGATTGGAGTTTTCAAACCATATGGTCCCACATATTCTATCATGCAGGTAAATAGCTTTTGAAAGAAAAAAATGGAATAATTATTTCCCAAACGATTGAAAGAAAATATCTTTCGAGGAGAAAACGAGATTAAGACTTCATCAGAGCATAACCATTATTTCCACTATTATGAATTCAACATAGCAACACCATTAGTTCTATATCTTCTGATAAAAATTTATTCTGTTGGGAGTGGAGAATGACTGACTGAAATAAGTTAGAACAGAATCAATCAGTTTCATATAACAAAATCTGTCATAGATTAGTTATCTTCAAACAGAACAGTATTTCTGTTATATTAATAGTGTGCTCAGTTTAAAACGTACCTCTAACCCAGTTTCAAGTTTGTAAAGAAAAGTTACTTTTCAGCGGTGAGACTCGTCAATATTGGTTTCTGACAGTGAGATATAACTGATAAACTCGGCTAATGATGTTAACCGTTGTTTCTTGACGTCACTTCCGGTGGTGTGCGGATCATGTGAGATCATGTCTGAAAACCGTAACCATACCATAATGTCGTCTAATGTTTCTTTGGGCCCAAGGCTGGTGTCCTAATAATCCGTGTTGAGAACAAATTGAAAAGTTCCGTGGCGTGGGGGAAAAACAGATAACGTAATACAACATAGTTCGATGCTTCACTTTTTGATTTCCCTTGAAAATTTCGCTACACACTTCCAGCATCGTCAGATTTTGAAGATGAAACAGCCTGCAGATTAATCTTCTGTGAAGTTAGACGTTGAGGCAATATCCGGACTTAACATGGTTCTGGATATTGATGCGTTCGATATTCATATTTGTAGTTCGTTTGACATGGCCTGGAACCCATATATAACCCCTTTAGAGCGAACAACCGCCATTTCTAGTAAAATGTTCTCTGTTCTACCGGAAACAAAAATGGGAAGAGATATAGAAAAAGGCTAATCTAAGACTTGAGATCGCATCATATTAGCCACAAAATGATGTTATTAAAGTTCAAATATATGAGACTGCTAAATGCCAGCCAGGGTTAGGACAAATTCATGCCCCACGGACAAATTCAAAATCAAACACAGACAAAATATACCAGTATATCGTTCATTGTGGATAACAACTTCTCTATTCCAAATCAAGCAACGTTTCGCGAAATGTTATATCCGCGATTGCAAGTGATACCATGTGTGCAAAATCTCGTTAATTCCGTGAATAAACTAGTGTGCATAATGCAGAATTCTAACCTTCTGTGTTGTGCGTGTCGTGTGCAAATACATGTGTAAATAGGGTAAACTTTCACATAGCAACAGGTTTTGCAAGAATACAAAATACTGCCTCGTGAAACAGCTCATCACGGTTGAGGGAGAGTGCGTTTACCTCCCCCCGCAAAAACACAGTAACATTCTTTCCGTGATACACTGAATGAACGCAAAGGCACTCGATATCTGAACCATTCCATTTCCAGCCCTAAACTGCCCGCTTGTCTGTATGAGAAAAGATATATAATATAACTTCGTTCTTCTTAGCCCTTCGCCCACAAATGCAGACAAACGCGAGCCTGCTCGTGTTGGAAATGTCACTGTCCCGGTACTGTATCCATGGCAAGCACGTGACATGTAGGTCAACTTCTATACACGCTGGGGAATACCACCTCCAGCTCATTAGTTCTCATATTTCTGTGGTTAATCTTGGGCAAGAAATATGTATAAAAAATCAGTAAAAAATCAATAAAATATTTTATTTCTCTGCACTGAAAGAATCACTGAGTTGTTTTGCACGATATGTTTTTATGGCAAGCCAGGCAACACTGCTTGTATTTGCGGCGGGGGTAAAATATGCCAGCCGCGCTAAGAGAGAATCAGTTTCGCGCATTTGTTGATTATTCCTACATTCAAATATATCTCCTGGTTAGAATTGGATTCAAAACCTTCGTATCGGCATTTGTTGTTTAATAATTTACCGCTGGGACGTCTTTCATCCCTCGTCAAAACCCCTCGATTGCTGCGCAATCTCGGGGTTTTGACTCGGGATGAAAGACGTCCCAGCGGTAAATTATTACACAACAAATACCTCTATGTCGGTTGTGAACCCTTAAGCAAAGCTGATCCGAACAAGTAAAATCATTGTGACACTGCAGATATTTCGATAAAGTAGCAGGACAATTTATGAAAGAAAAGTAGCACGTTCTTAAATACTACAAAGCAGAAGCATACATGTATGGCATACCTGTGCAAGCGGATCCAGAGGGGAGGAGGAACCAATGAAGAAAATTTCTTGTAAATGGGCACACCTGCAAATCATGAGTCTCCAATCAATTAAATGTAGACGATGCCTGTATTAATTGTACAAGCAGACAGAACCATCAGCGAAACATAGCTTGGTTTCGAGCCCAGGCGTTCGAATCTTGTTTACGACAAGTTCTCTCGGTTATCAGCTTATATCATCCCATTTCACTCAAAGAGTAAACAGAAAAAATATGCTACTCTGAGAATATGAATTATCAAGTACGTTACTGGTACCTGATAAGATCATCCGTGTCTCTGTAATAGATGTTCTGAGGTTTTGTCGAGCATTGTACATTTATTCATCTCAGTCTTCAAAGAAAATCATGAACACAATTTGCTTAGGTAAGTGTTAATTCACTATTTTGTTGTGTGTCTAAAGTCGATAATGTTTGTTGTCAGCTTCTTCTTCAAACATGGGGAAGATTCTCCGAATCATACTTACGTCAGGTTTTTCATTGATTTATTGATGGAACCGTTAATAGTATCATTTTGATGTTCTTCAATCAACGAGATCCTTAGCTTCTCTTGAACATTACAACTGTTTCGTTTGAACCTGTTGTGTATGAGAGACGAAGACCAACCAGGTATTTGTATATGCAGGGCTAGTGGAAATTGAAAAAAGAATAACATCAAGTCAATACTTACCCGCTGTTCATAATTATGAAATTAGTACTCTACAATTCAGTACATTTTTAAATTTGCCACAGAATTGAAACCACTAATAGGGGATGATGCATCTTGATATGGGATTATTAACTTCACGGTAAACGCTTGACTAATGAAAGCCGCAAGTGACGACTATAATATTTACTCTATGTGTCGAGAATGTAATTCGTGTCAATAACAAGAGTTTCACCTTGTCTGCGTAGTATGATTTCTGTATATTGCAAAAAGACGCGCAAGTTTCCACACGTTGATTTACGAACGCTGAAGGTGACAATTGCTTCACGGATGTGTCCCTACCACAGGTACATATATTGTACACTATGTAGATAATTATATACATATTCTTGGATTTATGATGAACTTGTTTCTGAATCCTAGCTATTGGGTAGACTAAAATTCTGTGAAAATGATGACGCATTTACCGTAAAGAGTTAGTCAATAATCAGTGCAGCTAAATGGACTAATCTGAGCTTGCCGTACATTCACAACTGTACAATTTATTGATTTCTCCCATTACCAACAATCAAATACCCAGCCTATGATATCCTGTGATAAGAGAATTCTCAAACTAGAGTTATTAGATTTTCCATATCCAATATCCGACTGTGCATCTCACAAACGTGAAGAAAAAGAAAGAGAATCTCGTATGGAACTGCTTACCGAGAAAGACATTACAACATCCGTCAAACCGTTCACTATTGCCGTTTTGATGTTTTGTATTATGCGCGAGCGGGACATTTAAACCAGTATTGCAGGGGGAGGGGTGGCTTTGCAAGTTCGCGAAGGGAAACACTGTTAGGTACATTGTAGATTACGGTAGTATCGATATTTCTGGAACGAATTAAAAAGGGCGTGAGGGACATCGAATTTGGGATGGGATATATACTTGCACATTCATGTATTCAGATGCCTCTCTGCTTCTAATTGGTAATGAAAATCATGTTTCTGAGTTCTTCTGGCTACATAGTTTGAATTGAATACATTAGCATTGGAGAGGATTCGCCTTTTATGATATAACAAGGGCTTGTTGCGGATGTATCATATTATTATGACGTAATTAATCTATCGTCAGCGCCACTTTCAGATTATTGCACCACTTATGGAATGTGTTTTAATTTTCAAAACTTCAAACATATTTAATATATGGAAGTGCGTGTTTTGTATCCAATTTAACTGATTTCTAGCCTGCTGTCAGAAAACAAACAGGCGTCATCAATTAGAAATATGGATGTCTCGCATAATATCGGAAAGGACGAGTTGCAGTAAGATAGCGTGCGGTACTACCCTGACCTTCTATTGTCAGGCCGCTAGTATGTGGAAGCTCTATGACGCTGTGCGAAACAGCGGAATCCCCATGTCTAAAAATAAAGGACGCCGGTTTGAGGTTAGGCCACTCCAAACGAATTCATGTGGGTACTGTACTTACTGTGGGTGCGGGAGACGTAGCCTTGGGTGTTGCCTGTTCACGGTTTCCACGAGTAGATTTGTAAAACCGCCCTCTACATCGTGGACAAATCGATCCCGGTATGTCTATATCATGCGCACATTCACCCTGAGTCCAATCAAATCGTTAAACTGACAATTCTCTTGTTTGGTCTGACGGTAGAAATCTGACATACAGTTCGTATTGCACCTTTACAAATGTGGCACTCATGCTGACAACAGTCGATCACTCAAAAATTATATAAATCGGCTTCTCTGATGCTTTCAACACAATAGATCTGAGTGAAAATTGACAAATAAACAACTTTTTGGTTGACTTGAAGGTAGAACAGTTATCCAACGACAGGCATACATGTACAGTGTAACACTGCCCTCATGTGCACGAGTATTCTTGTCAAATTACATCTTTTATCTATAATTTTAATTGTCAATGAAGACATAGTAAAGTTCTATTATGCTTCACAATTCGAAGAAAAAAATCGCAAGTGTTTATGGACACGAAAAAATATTCATATTAGCGACATGATTCGACCTCACGAAACTCTACCGTGAGTCACCGAAGCGTACGAATTTACCACACGGCCACTGGTGCAATCGCTGATTTTAGTGACATATTTGGAATTACAACACTGCGTGCCAGGTTGTAAAAAACAACGAATTGATTTTTCAATTTTTAACAAAAAGCACTTCTTGAACCAGAATGAAATTAACACAAGTTGAGCATGATTGTATAATAACGAAAATACTATCAGAATGAATTTGGTTTGCGAGGTGTTTTTTCTGGAATTTAGGAAAATACTATGGGAATTCCCCCCAAAAAGTGAAAAAAAACCGCACCTTTGCACGTTTTTGCATCCTATTAACATGCACATCATGCATAATTTTGGGTCGAGTTTTCTCGTGTTTTACCAGCTATTGTTTTACTTTGAAATATTAAAAGTTGGCTGTTTTACTGCTAAAATGAAAATTCTGTTTCTTAGTGCAACACCTACAAGTAATCGTCTTCATTGATTTTCACGAGTTCTTTGCGCTCAAAAGCCACACCCGTCTTCTAATCAAGAAAAACTTAAAGACGATTTACCCGTATTGCAATTATATTATATAGCGCCCCACTCAGCCGCCATTCATTTTGTTATAGAAAGTGTTACATGGAGCATATTCATGTGGAGGAGTGATTATGGTATCGCAGTGGAGGTGTGACGCATCCTCCCATAATATTGATTTGTCTCAGAAACTAGATAGCAGACAATATTAAGATGAACTAAGCTGTAGTCCGTGAATTTAGAGAGCAGTTCACAATTCAGTCGGCCATGGACACTGACACAGAGGACACTGAGATGACCTGTCATTATTTGGAGTTTGTTTAGCCTACTAGCATATATCTCCGAAACTATGGGGGAGGATCTTCATATATCGAGGATATGCAATACTCGATATGCAAGTCCCTCACGGTGCTGTAATTAGTTTCCGCTTTCATTGCCATTTATTGTCCCCCGCCGCAACGCGGCCGGGGACTTTAAAATGGTTCTTGCTTCTATGTGTCCGTGCATGCACGGACATGTCCGTGCAAATACTTCGTAAGCAATAACTTCTAAATGCTTTGTCGGATTCCTCCGAAATTTGGCATCTGCATTCTTTGCGACAAGACGTCTCTTGGTATTACATTTCAGCAAGATCCGCCTGTAGGTGGCGCCACTGGGGTCTTGCTTCTATGTGTCCGTGCATGCACGGACATGTCCGTGCAAATACTTCGTAAGCAATAACTTCTAAATGCTTTGTCGGATTCCTCCGAAATTTGGCATCTGCATTCTTTGCGACAAGATGTCTCTTGGTATTACGTTTCAGCAAGATCCGCCTGTAGGTGGCGCCACTGGGATCTTGCTTCTATGTGTCCGTGCATGCACGGACATGTCCGTGCAAATACTTCGTAAGCAATAACTTGTAAATGCTTTGTCGGATTCCTCCGAAATTTGGCATCTGCATTCTATGCGACAAGACGTCGCTGGTATTACGTTTCAGCAAGATCCGCCTGTAGGTGGCGCCACTGGGTCTTGTTCCAATCTTTAATGCATGTCCGTTCATGTTTGTTCAAATCCTTCGGAAGCGATAACTTTCGAACAACACCATTGGTGATGCGTTTCAGCAAAATCCACCCGGAGGTGGCGCCACTAGAGTTCATTCCATTATTCCATGCTGCAAGTGATAACTTAGAAACACTTGATCGAATTTCTTTGAAATATCCTACATATGTACCTTTCTGGGTAACATGAGAAACGTTGCGGCTCATCGGATTCTTCTCAAATTTGGCATGCATTTACCATGCCAGGAGCTGTTGCTTGGGATTGCCTTTCGCTCACTTGCACTCACAGGTGGCGCCACCTGGTGGCAACATCACAAATTCGTTTCCGGGTAATAACTTGAGAACTGACCATCGGATTCTTCTCAAATTTTGTATGAATGTACCGTGACATAAGATGTCGCTTGATAATGCATTTCACTGACTTGCGCCTAGAGGTGGCGTCACCTGGTGTCAAAATCTAAATTTGGTTTCTGGGCAATAACTTGAGGACCCTCATCGGATTCTTCTCAAATTTGGTATGCAGATGTCCCCACGATACCATGTTCCTTGGGATTGTATTTTTCCCCGCTTCTGCCTACAGGTGGCGTCTCCTGGTGGAAAAATTTGTTTCCGGGCAATAATTTGGCAACTGCTCATCAGATTATTCTCAAATTTTGTATTCATATGTGACCCGCCCCAAATAACATGAACACCGGTGGGCATCTAGTACCGGCAATAACTTGAGGACCCCTCTTCAGAGTCTCAAAGTTCATATGCCGATACCATGACATGAGATGTCATTTGGGATTGTGTTTTGCCTGCTTGCACCTACAGGTGGTGACTCCTTGTGGCAAAGTCTAAATTTGGTTTCTGGGCAATAGATTGAGGATGCCTTCATATTCTTGTCAAATTTAGTTTGCAGATAATATGCCATGAGTTGTCTTTTGGGGTTGCATTTCGGTTACATAATTTTCATGCTACATGGTAAAGAAAATATATTACAGTAGCAATCAACATTCAGTCAGCCATTCGGAGTTGATCTCAAAACCTGGGAAGGTGGAAAGATCCCTCTGCTTCTTACGCCTGTGAAGTAGCTGTTGCCATCCTCATGAATATCTTCTGAAACCGACAGCGCTTATAAATATTGCTGCCATTTTGGCGAGGGACCTAGCATCCTCTGGCTGCTTGTTAGTGTTACAGCGAGTTCACCAGACCGAAGTCCTTGTTCACAATCTCCTATAATTAGTACATCGCTACATGTGGACTTTGTTGCAAGTCTAATCTATTAACTATAATGTTATAGCATATTTTGTTACCTATTTGAAACTACTTGAAACTCACATCTATTGTTGACAGTAATGAATATCCTACTGCATAGTGCTTGATTTTTTTCTTGCTGCAGCGAATTTCAATCGGTTGATCGTTGTTTTAATTGAAATAATTGAATTTAACCTGAAAGCCTACATTACTGCAGCACTTTAAACGTGCTGTCTTGTTGGTTGGTTGGATTCAGTGACCCGGAGGGATCGAGACTCAACTGTACCAGCCAACTGTGTCAGGGGTTCTATCCTTTCCTGAGAAAACCTCTGGTATAACGAGGATGGATATAACGATACTGATTTGTGGACATGCTACGCTCATGGTATGTCTCATGGTATATGTCTCATGGTATATGTCTCATGGTATATGTCTCGTGACACATGTCTCATGGTATATGCCTCATCGTACATGTCTCATTGTACATGTCTCATGGTACATGTCTTTTAATATATGTCTCAAGGTATGTCTCATGTTATATGTCTCATGGTACATGTCTCATGGTATTTCTGATGGTATGTGTTATGATGGTATATGGTATATGTCTCATGATATATGTCCCATGGTATATGTAACACGGTATATGTATCATGGCATTTGTCTCATCGTATATATCTCACGGTATACGTCTCATAGTATGTCTTATGGCATACATCTCATTGTATGTCTCATGGTATGTCTCATTTTATGTCTCATGTTATATGTCTCATGTTACATGACTCATGGTATATGTCTCAAGGTATGTCTCATTGTAAATGCCTTAAGGTATGTCTCATAGTATCTGTCTCATGTTATGTCGCGCATCTGTCGTTCAGGATTCCTCTACACTTCAGTTTAGGACATACACGATGCACGTAGGAAACGACATGAAGGAAGGACAATTCTATGAGAGCCCTAAAACGTTCAAACGTATAGTCTCCAGATCTCTTTAACGGGTTGGAGGTAAATACTGGCCTAACAAAAATCGCAGCGATTATCTTTCATATTTGGACGTGGAGAGTTTCATGGAATAAAAAAAAAACGCGAGTCAATCTTTTAAATTTCGTTTGAAGTTCTGTTACCAATGGGATATTCCATTAAGCTGGAGATCAATTGCGTAATCCCCGAAGCCTACTATTATTTCTGTTAATGTTTCTTCCCAAGAGTAATCTTCTTTTTCGTCTTTTATCTGTAGTTTTGAAGTCGAATATTAGTTAGAATAATGTGTTGGAAGTCCTTGGAGCAAGTCTTCTGATCATCCCGTCATCAAACGCAAAGCTGTAGGCTATCTTGGTTTTTGCGATCTCAACACAAATTTTGGTGAGGTGGAAGAGCACTACTGTATGTGTTGCCGGCTGGATATCACCAACCAGGCGTATGGTGTAACCATCACAGGACGGGATTTGAACGCATACTCTTACAGACGTCACCATACTACATACACTTTTGAGAGGAAATAGCGAAAATATTATTTTAACCAATCGCTCGAAATATCGTTCGAGGAAAAAAGTAGACGGAATCCTAAGCATCCAGCGACATTCCTGTTACATCTTCTAGTAAAGTTTGTGTTCTGTGTCTGTGAGGGGGGAGGGGGAGGGGCACATTGATATATGTTGAAAATGCAAAGAGTATTAGTCTGCTGGCCATATTCCATAGCACCCCTAGAAATCGAAGGTGATCAACTCAGAGAGTAGAGTATGGTAAACCACACCAATCATCCATACTCATCCATAAAGCCAGCACCGGTCATATCTCTTTTTTTGCGTTTTGAAATCCAATGGTTTTATGTTAGATGCATTGTGTTTTGTTATACACAATCAGTGCGCTAAAACGTTGGCATATGTCCTATTGTGTAAATTCAATCTATACTAGCAATTATAAATAAATTTTGATGAGAAAATTATGATACTAAATGCAGTTATTTGATGTTTTGTAACCCTACTCCCTTCTATAAAAACTGACACTTTGTCGAAGAGTTGAAAATAAAGCACAGACATTATTCTGCGAAAGTGGATATGGATTATTTCCCATTCTTTGTGTCGCATTTAGGACATATCAAATGGCAACACATACAAATAAGTTTTCCTTCTTTACAAATAACAGAAGCAGCCATAAACCAATTTAAAACCTTACCCCCATTTGAAAAGAATAGATATTCTGACGGAAAAATGACCAAATCCCGTAAAACTTTCCACACTATACATGGCAAGGAGAAGAATTAACAGCTGAAGTTTTAGCCTCAGTAGCTTGATATATTGGTCAAATTTCAGACCAGTTTCATATTTCCAGGTACGCTGCATCGTTCAGAAATTCAAAATGGCGGAATCTCACCCTATATATATATATATATATATACCAGGCTGAGTACGGGAGGGAGAAGGAGAGGCTAATGGCCTCATGCAAACCGTTATCCTATATGATGAGAGAAGATTAGGTTTGACGTCCCGGACTATCACATATCCTATATGATGAGAGAAGATTAGGTTTGACGTCCCGGACTATCACATATCCTATATGATGAGAGAAGATTAGGTTTGACGTCCCGGACTATCACATATCCTATTGAGCTCAGTCTGAAAACATTTACATAATCTTATGTGTAGAGGAACATGGAGAAATTCAAATGGTGGTCAAGCGAGTGTCGAGAGAAAATCTTTATCATTTTTTCACCTTTTCTTCGCCCGAGATTGAGCGAAACTAATTTATTTCGACGGAAAGGAGGAATCTCTGTCTTATCTATTAGTTTCCAATGGGAAAAATTCAGAAAAAAAGATTCTCGAAATATTATAATCTATATAGGGATAATATAATAAGATAATCGATAGCAAATATGACGTCACTCTGACCTTGGATCACAATTTAGACAAATTTACATGTTCACATTTACTTGTAGACATTGACACACATATATATTGTCGAAAGTTTCAGCCCTCAAGCCCCAGTGGAAACAAACGTATATACACAGTGCCCCCTCACATCACCGCCTACACTGGCTGCTGTACACTCACGAAAACACAAGCGCTGTAGGGTTAAGGGTCCGCGGCATCCGATTAAGGTTCTCTGACTAATTTGAGTCAATGTTCCTCTCGTAGTACATGGCATTCATTCATTATGGCTGGAGTAATATTTTGAAAAAAATAATTGTCTGACTTCCAGTTCGTGGACACATTTAAAAAGTAAGCTTATAATAGATAAAACAAACTGATAATATATACGAATAATATCGATTTGATGGATATGAAAAAAAAAATGAAATTGATGCTCAAACCCTTGTAGAAATAGGTAATACCTGTGCCTGTGTTTTTTTCTTGCATGTTTAGTAAGATGCGAATGACATCAGTAGTTCAGAAATTGTGGAAAACCGCAGAAATTGTAGATTATCCAATTATTTGCTGGAAACAATTATTTTACTTAAGCATCGATCTCCCTTTTCGTATGCATAAACGTAGAGAAATGAGACCCCGTCTGAAAATAAGTATATCATGTTTGTCATGAAATAGATCACGAATTCACGTATGATGGCTGGAACCTGAGACTATTTATACGGTTCAGGCACTCGAGTGATCGCCGTGTGATAGAAATATCAGACGAGAGTATCAGATTGATTAGCTTTTGGTAGTTCAGGTGTTGACCTGACAGAGAGTAAGCTTCATGAGAATCGTATGAAAAGCATTGATGTGATATGTTTACAATGTATGTAAAAATATTAGCACTTATGGTTGGAAATATTTATGAACGATGCTGTTGCTGCCGTTTCCGTTGCTGCTTTTCAAATGATGGTTTAGATTTCCCATAGATGAATTTTTCTGTCAAAAGGATAACTAATTGGAGAATGAAAAGCAAAAAGAAATTCGGTGATGGAATGTAAGCAAGAAGGTTCATTCATTCCCAATATCAATCGAGATTATGACAAGAAACGTAAAAACTATGCACGTTTTAGATGACACCATATTCAATTTATCTGATACAATATGCTAAAGATTATACAAATAGGCTGAAAAACTCACCTAAAATAATATGCTATCGTGTGCTGAAGCTTGATTTTTATATGGGGTCATAATATGCCTCGGAATCGAAAGAAGACATGCGTTTCTACCATGAATCTTTGTGTTGTTGGTCATGTAAATACACTCATAATATGCCACGATTGATAATTCATGTAAAAAGTCGGATTCCTAATTCTTCATTAACATTAGCAAAGAAAGGTTGGTTTCAGAATACCCCCTCATCTCCCGCCACCGCCCCCGACCACAAATTCGTCATTACTATTCGTACTGGCCGTTATATGAAAACACTACAAATGATAAGGCATAATATAAAACTGTTCAATTGTGACAAATGTATTCTTTGAGTTGATGGGTCAAAAGGCGCAAATTTCAATGACATCATATACGATCGCAATAACTATTTCAACCATTATGATGTGCGCTGAGGATTTTGCTGATAGTTTCCAAAATGAGTCCAAAATACTCATTTGATCCTGAACATGATACTACCTCAATGGCCATAGATTAAGTGACAATTTGTGACCATTGCTCAAAGTGCAAGATTCAAGACTCCCAATTTATCATTACATGTTAATATTGAACCTGATTAAAACAGTTCGAACAAGCATTGCTCCGTTGTGGAATGCAAAATGCACAGACAGTTAATTTATGGTCATATTTTGTATTATGGCGGCCATGTTGGATTTTGTGAGTAATGATATTGATTGTTTCAGACGACACCAATAGATTATTGTTGCTCGTTTTATAAGAAAGCAAATAAATATAGTCAACTTAGTTTGTGATGGAGAGACAATTGGAGAGCTCTTTCTGGGAAATGTAACTTCGCTTAGAAGCTGTTATTGTACATATTGTGGAAGATGCGTCGTTTTCACGTGGGGTAGACTTACATTTACGTTCTGTGCTACTTGGGATATAGCAAGAACTGGCAAACATGTATTTCTCTGTGTTAAGGTCAACTATGATAGTAAGAATAGATATGTTTTTATAGTTGGTAACAAATGTGACTGAGTGTTATACTGTTCAGCTATAGGATGGTGTTTAAATTCGACAAAGGTAGGCAATTCAAATATCAAAATACCTTATAGAAATATACTTATGTGTATTTGTGGTATGTACTGGACTGTTATAGAATAAAATATGTCAAGCTTTTGCTATCAAGCACCCTGGAAATGAATCGGACTGAAATTTCGCAAACATATGATTTCGGCAGTGCATCGATTATCATGACCCAAACCACCAGCTAAAGTAATTTGACGAAATGGAAAACAGCCATTCCGTAGTCTACATGATCCCCCCCCGCCCCCTACCAAACTTTCTCCCCTATCTCCGGAGCGACAAAAAATGAAAGCTGACCTTCCGCGAAATTTTAGTTTAGCATATTGCCACGGTCATTTTCAGCCTATCTGCATAACCCTCCGACTAGAGGATCATGTATAAAGATGACGGCCATGTGGGGTACCAGAAAAGTGATGTTTTCGTTATTTTTCTTCAAAATTGCTAATTTTCATCTCTATTTAAGAAAACATACATGTAAATAAAAAGTTAGAAAAATCTGGCCGAAAAATCGACCAAAATATGCCTGTTTTGAAGATGACGTCACTGTGGCGTCATCAAAGCAGCCATCTTGGATATTTTTTAACATTTTCTGGTAGAGCTTGACTCAAGGGTATAGTGTGATAAGCTTCAGCCCCCTAGCTCTAGGGGTAAGAAAAATATTTAGGGGGAGGGGGGCGAAATGGTCCTGAAAATCCCAGGCCAGATAGGGTGAATTGATTTATCGATTAGTGTATAGTGTGAAACGACGTGTAACACGACCTCTTGCCCACGCGTAACATTGGTTTTTTTTTAGCAGGTTCACGTTTGCGAAGTTGCGCTGTTCAACAGTGAGACTCGCCGTTATTGAATTCCTGTTTGATAGTCATTTGTAACCAATAAACTCGGCTGATGATGATCCCCATACTTTCGTGACGTCATTTCCGGCGGTGTGCTGAGCAGAGTGAGAAATCCGTAACCGGTGCATGGCTTGAGTATAATGTTAGAAGTGTACCGGGTTGTGGATAACATATAACGTAATACAGTACAATATAGTTCGATGTTTAAATTATTGATTTCCCGGGACACTTCCTTTATCGTCAGCTTTGGAAGATGTGAGAGTTCTGAAACCTTGGCTGTCGGCAAAAGAATTGAAACGATTATTAAATTTCGTCTTTGGACGTGGAGATTTTAACGCGAGTCGAATTTTCAAATCCCATTTGAAATTATGTTACCGAGGGATATTTCATTAAACTGAAAATCAATTTCATTATCCCCTAAACCTGTAATTATATTTTTAAATGTTTATTCGCTAGAGTAAACTCGTTTATCGGTGTTTGCTGTAGGCCAGTATTAGGCATCGTTCAAATTAAGGTGCTCAAAATCCCTGGAGCAGCTATCCACATTCAAACTGTATCTCGGTTTTCGCGATATCAGCACAATTTGACGATGTTGAATGAATGAGTATCACCCATATTCAGGAATATGGTTTAGTAACACAAGATGGGAGCTATGATCCTACATATTCCATCATGCAGGTAAATAGTTTTGAAATAATGGAATAATTATTTCCCAAACGATTGACAGAAAATATCTTTCGAGGAGAAAACGAGATAAATACGTCATTAGAGCAGAACCATTATTTCCACTAAATACTAATAATTCAACATAGCAACACCATTAGTTTTACATCTTCTGGTAGAGATGGATGCTGTCGGGAGCGGATATTGACCGACTGCAATATGTTAGATCAGAATCAATCAGTTTCATATAACAAATCTCTCACAGATTAGATATCCCCAACAGAACAGTATTTCTGTTGTATTAATAATGTGCACAGATCAAAACGTCCCTCTAACCCAGTTTCAAGTTTGTAAAGAAAAGTTACTTTTCTGCGGTGAGACTCGTTGATATTGCATGGTTTCTGACAGTGAGATGTAACTGATAAACTCGGCTAATGATGTTAATCGTTGCTTCTTGAAGTCACTTCCGGTGGTGTGCGGGCGGGGTGAGATCATGTCTGAACAAGAGCCCAAGGGGCTTCAATATACGCCCGTATATCTGGAATTATATTGGTCCAAATTTCAAGTTTGTTTAATAGCCTTGATTCCAATTGGTAGCTAGCACACCAGAGAAAGGTCTACAATTTTGTGCTTCTGAGAATGTAACATATATCACATCTTATACTTGATTCAGTTTTGGGTGACTGTGACCTTGACCTTTGATCGATTGATGTATGGCTCCTCTTTGCCATGCGAGTAAGGTATACTCAAAGTTTGGTACCAATCCATACCTTGAAACTAGAGTTATCGCATGGACAACAAATGTTAATGGATGAATGGATAGAACGCAACATCGCATTGCATGACCTCGTCTTCGACAGGCATACGAAAATGTGACTTGTAATGAATTTCTGATTTTGGGGTCACAGTGACATTGTCCTTTGACCTTGACCTAAATTTTGGTACAGGACACATCGACTTCCCTCAATGGACAAATCATGATTTTTATAAATCTCATGATTTTGGGGGTCACAGTGACCTTGACGTTCGGCCTTGACCTACATGTCCCCCTAATATATCCACTGACACAAAAAAAAATATTTTTCAAAGATTTCTTGATTCTGAAGTCACAGTGACCTTGACTATTGACCTTGACCTAAATTTTGGTACATGATAAACCATCTCCCCATAATTTCTCAATGGACACAAAAATCATGATTTTTAACAATTTCACAATTTTGGGGTCACAGTGACCTTGACCTTTGACCTTGACCCACATTTTGGTATGTGACACATCGTGTCCCCCTAATGTATCTACTGACAACAAATGTTATTTGTAATAATTTCCTGATTTTGGGGTCAGTGACCTTTGACCTTGACCTATTTTTTTTGGTATGCGACACTTCATTTCCCCCTATTGAATCCACTCATAAAAAATTAGTAATTTTTATTGATTTCCTGATTTTTAGGTCACACTGACCTTTGACCTTGATTCTGGGGTCACAGCGACCTTGACTATGGACCTGGATCTAAATTTCGGTACATGACGAAACGAATCCCCGTAATTTCTCAATGGACTCAAAAAATCATGATTTTTAACAATTCCACGATTTTGGGGTCACAGTGACCTTGACCTTTGACCTTGACCTACATTTTGGTAGGTGACACATTGTGTCTCCCTAATGTATCTACTGGCAAAAAAAATGTTATTTTTAATAATGTCCTGATTTTGGGGTCACACTGACCTTTGACCTTGACCTATTTTCTGGTATGCGACACTTCATTTCCTCCTATTGAATCCACTCACAAAAAAATTAGAAATTTTTAATGATTTCCTGATTTTTCAGTGGCACTGACCTTTGACCTCTGACCTCGACCTACATTTGGTATGCAACACATCGTTCCCCCCTAGGGCATCCACTCACCAAAAATTAGAACTGTAGATAGAAAACTGTCAACGATCAATGATTTCCTGATTTTAGGCAACAGTGACCTTTGACCTCTGACCTCGACCTTAATTTTGGTACGCGACACATCGTCTTCACCTAGCGTATCCACTCACAAAAATTTGCAACTGTGGATAGAAAACGTTCACAGATGTAGACCGGACACGAACACTTCAGTGATTTCCTGTTTTTTTTAGGCCAGTGACCTTTGACCTCTGACCTTAACCTTCATTTTGGTACGCGACACATCGTCTCCCCATAGGGTATCCACTCACCAAAAATTAGAACTGTAGACAGAAAACTGTCCCAGATATAGACCGGACACGGCGGACGGACGGACGGACAGACGGACATACGGACGGAAACCGCCATCACATAATACGTCCGCCTTTTGGCGGGCGTATAAAAACGTAACCATACTATAATGTGATCTAATGTTTCTTTGGGCCCAAGGCTGGTGTCCTAATAATCCGTGTTGGGAACAAATTGAAAAGTTCCGTGGCGTAGGGGGGAAAAAGTATAACGTAATACAATATGGTTCGATGCTTCACTTATTGATTTCCCTTGAAAATATCGCGACACACTTCCAGCATCGTCAGATTTTGAAGATGAAAAAGTGTACAGATTAATCTGCTGTGAAGTTAGAAGTTGGGGCAATATCCGGACTACATGGTTCCTTATATTGATGCGTTCAATATTCATATCTGTAGTTCGTTTGACATGGCCTGGAACCCATATATAACCCTTTTAGAGCGAACAACCGCCATTTCTTGTGAAATTTTCTCTATTCTACCGGAAGAAGAAATGAGAGGAGGTATAGAAAAAGGCTGATCTATGACTTGAGATCGGATCGTATTAGCCAAAAAATGATGCTATTAAAGTTTAAAATATGTGAGGATTGAAAATGCCAGCCAGGGCTAGAGCTAGGATAAACTGATGCTCCAGGGGTTCGAACGAATGTTCCTTTAGCGTTTGTCTCATAATTTGAGCATGTAATTCGAAGGAATAAGAAAAACTGACTGTCGTTCAAGGTCAATTCAAATAAGTACCTACAGTTTAACAGGCAAGCAACAATACATCTACATCGTATATTCGAAACTAACTATATATTTTTGTAGGGTAGAAAGATCAGCATATAGTGTATTGACGTCTCGCGGAGGAACGTTGACTATTTCAATCGATGTCAAAATACCAAAGCAGAAATCATTTCACAAAGCTATACTATGGGTCACAAACCACCACTGGGATTAGAATCAGGACTTGACTTTCGGTGACATCTGATTGGTCATTATACCTGACTGATCGAGGAATGGTTTGTGAGATCTTTTAAAATTTTCCTATAATTTGCAACACTATAATCCAAACAGCATTTTGAAATTTTAATACGCGAAAAAAGCTGTCCACTTTCCATATTCGCTGTAATTGTGTACGGAATGACCTCATTTCTGCCTGCCGTATCTCGAATATGTTTGAGCGGAAAAGCCAGGCTACCTGGCATGGTGGGTCCTTTGTGGCGGCGAATAGTGGGGAATATAGTTTTCTCAAGATGTGCGCAATCGATTAATTACATATTAAGTAATTAAAGGCTGTTTGTCAGTCCGTTATGACCAAGTTAAGTTATATCACATGTAGTCCAGTCAATTTAGGCTTTGACCTGGAACTAATTGCAACAGAAAGTATCTCTCCGCTAGCATGACTAATAATACTTTACCAACAATATATCAAAAGTCCTAAGAAATCTGAGTGGTGGAACCTAAAATTTAGCATCATAAAATCCCACCTCGCATGTAGCAATATTCTGTTTCGAACGGGCTACCATACCTTGCAAGGGAGACTAATGCTGGTTGTCGGATGTGAATTGGCGTTAAAGTTTCCGTAACCGTGTGACGATCATGCAGGTCTATAATAAGCGGTCGTTTGACAACTACATACATGTGTTTAAAATATTCATGTTTGTGCCCAGAAAACATTCGAACTTGACCCACCTCCCGAGAGCCTTTATCGCGCACATTCGTCGTAAAAACGAGGTCAAATCTCCTGTTAATGAGCATCGACAGAAATGATATGTGATTTTTATATGCGAAAAACTCCGTTACCTCTGACGGTAATAAAGAAGATATTTTTTTTCAATCTAAAACCTGCAAAAACATATGTTTTTTTAAGAATATACATACTGAAGTATCAGCCTGGAAACAATTACCATATTCAGCTGAATAAAAATGAATATATGATTCGTCAAAATGTGCTTCCTGCCCTATTTTGTTATTTTTGAGGCATTTGTATGGAGGGATTTCTCTTTTTCAAAGATATGACTCATCATACCAAAATTAAACCGGATATTTTCAAATGATCACATTTTCTAATATCTTGTGCAAAAATATAATTTTGGCCCTATAAAATGCCTCAAAAATACTCGAATAGAGCTAGAAGGGGCACATTTGATGAACTATATATTTTTATGCAACTGACCATCGTAATTTTTTCCCAGGCTGATATTCCAGTATGTGTTCTTCAAGACCAATATGTTTTTGCAGGTTTTGGATGGGAAAAACAATCAGATATACTACCGTCACAGACAAAGGAGGCTTTTGCACGAAAACATCACATATCCTTTACTTAATTCAGCAACGTCACGAGGAACGTTCCAACGCTTTGTAACATAGTGACGTCGTATATTATGTGAAAAGTGAAGTTTGGAAACCTCTTATCAAAGCTGCTGGGAACTAGAAATGCGCGGAGGACTGATATATAGGAAAGGCGAATAGGAATCAACTGGATTATTCATATTAATGAAAAACCATTTCCTTAGCGCTGAAGATTGAAGGACAATAATAGACTGTAACGCCTAAACAGCAAATCTTCGACCCGAATTGCAGTACTTTGCAACTCAATACTGAAACTTCGAAACGCCTGTGACTACCAAAATATAAAAAAATGCTACTCAGCCACTGTTGCCGACTTCATAGTAACTGTAGAGTCCTGATCACGTTATCAATGGCAATTTAAGATTAAATCAGTTGACGACTGATTGACCAGAACGTTTCCGTTCATTAATTAGCTCAGTATTTGTGAACATTAACCGCGCAATGTTAGTCCAGTAAGCTTATGCCTTACTAATCCCGATATAAGGTGGTACATGTAACAAACAATTGATGACAAATGGATTAACTTTGATTCAAATGTGATCCATGCAGGCAAATTAGGTCAATCACACTGATTTTCGACGAAATACTGTTTCATGACCACATGCATGTGTGATGCAAGATTGGTGTTCCTAGGCAGTCATTCTTAAAATACGGTGGTAAGAAGCAATTGCTTTACAGAGTTTAACCGTGTGACCCAATACAAATGGGGAAATCTCACCGATGTTCTATAGGCTTCTGCTCTGTGAGCATCTGCACATGCGATGTAAGATTGGTGCTCGTAACATTGTCTTCCTCGAAATTTTGTGGTACCTAAAGACGGGAAAGAGAGAGAGAGATAGAGAGACAGAATTAAGGTTTAACGTCGCGTTCAGCAATATTTCAGCTATATAGCGACGATCAAAAAAATTTCCAAGTATTCAAGTCAATAACTTAGTAATCCAACACATTAAAACATACACACCTTAAAACACGCAACAAACCGATTTCTCTCAAATAAGCTGAGACACAGTCCTCCCTCACCCAACCAAAAAGATCTTCTAAAGTAGTTGCTCGATAAAAAGAATCTCTTACAATCTTAAAATCTATACAGTCGATAAGAATATGTTTCACTGTGAGATCTTCGTGGCATGGAATACACATTGGGACTGGCTTTTGGGCGGACGGACATACATGTACCTATTTGCGGACGTACACAATCATGCCAATATTTATCTTGGGATCAAACAAATACGGATATGTCCGTATGCTGCTAGTACTGGATTATGCATATATACGAAGTCATTTCGTGACTGAAATATGATTATTTCTAGATTGCGTTTTGCGATGGAATAAAGCTAAGACAACACATTCAAGTAATATCATTTAATGTATTTATTCCATATGAGTCAGCCATTTTAGACACTTACGCAAAATAGTACATCATTTATTTATCTTTCAAACTGAGACAATTGTACATATATGGAAATACACAATGGAATACGAATGCGTTTTCTTGCAAAAATGATTATATGGATAATTTTAAATGATGTGGACTTTGATAAACCTTTTTAAACTACTCGCGAAACAAATATCTTAAAACAGAATAAAATAAAATGGGTATAATAATCCAACGCATCAGATGGATTTCTATTTTCCGCATAATAATGGTCAGCCTATGTAGAGTAAACTTAGCCTGAATAATTATTTGGTAGATCTAGTTTGAAACACTGACAAATATAACAAACAAACAAGCGAACAAACAAACATAGAAGTATACATGCATAACTGAACAATAAAAACGTGGTATTTGAATTGAGAGTTTCGTTTTACCTTGTGGCAAAAGTATTACACGTCAAAATGTATTCTATTGATGTGCCAAAGAGTATCTGATGAGCGACCACGACTATCAACAGTGGCTCGCTGGAGATTGTACGAGTATGCCTATTTGACACACCAATCATCCACAATTGGACTCTGAAGAGAGCATTTGGATACTGCACTAACAGTGTTCCAGAGCCCAGCCTCAGCTAGTCCTTTATGAACTAATCATCGACGAACGGAGAGTGAAAAGTCAAACTTCATCATCTATTGAACAGACAGATAAACTTTCAAAAGTAAACATCGTTCGATACGAATACGAATGTCTGGTCTCATCAGAACAAATGGATATACATTGGCGTTAATGGTAACATTTCTAGGACCAAATTGAAGAGAAGTTCGCCTATGTATATACCAGTTTACACCTTTGTGTTCGTAATCAATTTGGTCAAATCCGATATCGCTTTACAAATTATGGTCGTCGTATTTTTTTTTTTTTTTTTACATCTGAATGAATATCAGATAGTTCAGTGCTTGAAGATGAGAACACCGTATACAATAATGAAGACAGCATGATCAATGTAAGCGTCAGTTCCGGCCACCAGAAGCCCATATCTGACGAATACAACTACACAACAGGGGTGAACAGCGACATGTACCGCAGGCGAACATGGAGAACAAATTTAAAAAATTGGGTTTCCCAGAATTGATAAACACTGTACTTTTTTCTCTCACTTACATGAAAGAGTAAACGTTCACGGTTTAACAGATAATCTCTGTATATGGAAATGTCCTGGTTAGGCATGAAGACCCAGCTCATGATATCCCATGTGCATGGTTCGACAATTTAGGCCAGCAGATTTGTTTTTCTTATATTTTTCTTTATCTTTTCCAAAAAAGCTTCATACATAATCCGGGGTCAATAGGGACTAAATGCTCACCATATTATATGAAATTACCATTTCTAGATTGGACATTTTCTCATAAGAAAAAATAAGCTACTTTGTACAGGCTTGTGAAACTTCAAACCAAGTGTTATTTTAAAAAAACCTCATACATGATCCATATCCACTTCATAGATGGATAGTGAGCATTAACTAAACAAAAAATGACTATCTCTCTCCGTCTCATTTCCAACTTTTCAAAAAAAAAATATGCAAAGACAATCGATATCCTTTTTTAATAACCACAATAGATGGATGCACAGAATATACCACCAGTATCTTGGCTCAAGTATTTGTGAAAAATGAACAAAAAAATACATTACGAACACAAAATTGCCAATATCGTCCCTATTCACCCCGTTTTACGGGAGTTAAGGCAAGCGCAGTGAAAAACATCGAAAATCATCGGAAAATAGTGTGAAATTGTAATTACTATTGTGATATAACAATGATGCAGTAGTTCTTCTCCACGTCATGAATTAGGTGATATAAAGTTAACTCACATACCATATATACAATTGTAGAAACAAACAAACAGTTTTGGACCACTTTGCTCAATCAGGCTGGTGAATAGTGTATTCTTGTGAGACATATGAAGTTATTGACCCATTTATGCTTAATGACATTGTATTATGATGTTTACTGAAGCGAAATATTTCACACGATTTGAAGTCATTTTGAATGACGTATTGTCCGCTGCTAACATAACCTTTTTTTAATCGTAGCTAACAAATTCTAACAAATAATAATTGAAGGCGAATTTTACATATTAAAAAGTATTTTAAAGATGACATATATTATCGGCTTTCCATGCTTTACATACTGAATACCCACGGTATATAACTGATATACCTTCATCATATTGATGAAACCTGTAGTATCCAATGACGTAAATGGTCCCAGTGCGTATGTGACATGATTGACGTCATTCCGCAGAAAATCAGTCAAACATTTAGGTGTGTTAATTATGGGCAAAGTAATAAAATTCAACGAAATGTAAAAACGAAGACGCGGTCCAATTGCACCGTCTTGAGACTAGCTACTTTCATTGCTCCAATTAGGGACGTCCAAAAACGCAGCACCGTGTATAGTTTATATGCAATATTCACATGACGAGTAATACAGTACTATTATTATATTTTATTCCACTCCCATTATTCTTGCACCATGGCTATTCACTCTCACTGAAAACAAAGATTTATTTACCATATCTTTGATGTAGTGGAGAGTTCTTGCCAAGGCCGTTCCAATTAATGGTTGCTGCAATCATTTACCACACTTCCCCATACATTTGAGCGGCCTTCGCAAGCATTTTCTGCTACAGAAAACATATGGTAAATATAACTTTCTGTGCAGTTGATCTATAGTATGGAATAGTATTCACGAAGCCACGGACTGAGCATGATGTATGTACATTCTATTCTTTGCGAAATGTTGTTTCACAAACAGTGATCAAATTCACAGAGACTGTAAAACGGGTGTCGTTTAAAGCATATTCTGCCAACTCGGCTTTCACAAGACAGCCCATGGTTGGTTGTATCAGAAGCCTCCAAAATAGTCCATAGATTACCAATGAAGGACTTCCATACTCAAATCATGATGCAAAAGCATTGATTGATGGCTTCAGCGTATGGTTCAAATATGAACGAATTACTCATTGGCAGCAGAAATGTAAAATCTAGAATCTATTCCACATTAATTAGTCAATCTCTGGCGCCGATCAGTTGAGAAAACGAAACCAGAAATTAACATAGGTTTACTTGAAGAACTGTTCATTCACATCGTATTAAATTAATCTTATAACCAAGTTGGGAGCGGGGGAAAGGAGAAAAACAAAAGGAATTTATTTTCCCTTGATCATTGTTCTGTAGATTTTACTCAACCCATTTTATCTGAACCACTGTTTAAATTGCTAGGTGATTATATTTTGAAAATTGACCGAATGTAACGAAAGCATAATATGCACGACAAATGAGATAATGCACCAGTAACATTGCAAATTCCATCTTTCCCTCAAAACACAACAGTGTTACATGTTGTGGCCACTTGTGGCCACGTTTAGATGACAATACAATATTATATGATCGATTCTTGTCCACGAATCTCGATGTCCTTCGATTCTGGAAGGCTCAAGATGAAATCTCCTGAACAAAACAAAGTGAAATACATATAACATAATGACGAAACAGGGTTCTTTAGGGTACCATTCATACGTCCTTAGTTGAAAGTTTGTCTGGCTCTGCCGGGATTGAATCCCAGGATACCGACGCTGCTAATCTTGTAACGAGATTACCTATAACCAATCAATCATATCGATTATTTGGAAGACGTTGCCATGAAAACGCTTTCTCATAATATCTTATGACGGAATCTTAACCAGTTATTTACACATAGCAGAAGTGACATGGCCAATTTCATCACAGACAGAGTTTCACTTACTCTCCAATAAACGTAAGTACCAGTAGTTCCCAAAGTAATAGGGAGATAAATCAACAGGGTCGTTGTTTGACAATTCCCCATTGTATTATTGTGAATGCAGATCCACATATGTACTACCAGGCGGCTGATCGTCTCTGGTAAAGTATATCTTCTTTTTCTGGTGATCATCACTAGCAGAACTTAAGTATCTCCATTCAGAGTGTTCATCGTTCTTTACACATATACCCAGTAAGAAAACTTGAACCGACACTGGTTAACCAGTAAGTAGCACTCTTATCTTCTCAGTGCTTTCACTGGATGGTCGTCTCGTAGGTGTGTAAGTTTCATTTTAGAAGTGTATAATCAGCAATTACATTGTGCTGTCCATATATATATACACTGAGAAAATCTTCCTTGGACGAGGAGGCATCACTATAGTTTAACGCCAATGTCCCTATAGAAATCTCTACAAATCCGACATCTGGCCGTATGAGTGATGAAGAATCTATGAGCTCAAAATGAAACTAGCGTAACGGAGAAATCATGAACTAGCTTGGACAGCAACGGACTCTTGTCGCCCAAAGGGTACTTCCTGCTCTAGGGCAGGGGCACTAGGTTGTGGGCGGTATGAGACCGAGCCCTCGTTGTCCTCGTCCTCGTTATTTGCTCGGCCTTGGCTGAGAAGCGTTTTAAAATTTTCACAGCGATGTCCATTTCGCGTTGAGTCAGTTTTCTTGGGTGCCCGTTTTGTACAGGGTAAGATGGATTTGAAATATAGCGCTCGATTGTCCCGGCCGGTTTTACCACTCTCAGGAATGTGGATCCCTATGTCCCCTGTAAAGAATTGAAACAAAATTTCAAACCTTCTGGTCAATAGCAGAACATACATATAATTCTTGAAGCAATTATTGTAATCTGTCCAACAATTTCTCATTATGGAGAGAAAAAGTCAAGGACTTTACAGTAATTTGAACAGAGCTAATGCACCCTTCTCTTTAGAGACGCAGTAACATGCTTAAAAGAAATTTACATTTCGTTGGGGTAATTTCAAAACAACGCCATTTTCATAATTAGTCTAATATGTCATTAGCGTACTAATGGGGATCATGGAGAGCAATATATTTACCTGCTTCGCCTTTTATTCTTCGACAAATTTCTATTATGATGTCTTCCCTTGGGATCTGTCGTAAAGAACGGAACAGAAGACCGACAGAGTCGGGTGTTTCGCCTTTCCAGTCACGCCATTCCTGAAGATACCCTTTTACTCCCTCCTGTGCTGCGACTTCTGTTCAAAAGATGAGATGTAATACTGAACACTGTATATTGGCCTAAAGTGAAAACTATTATTGGACATTGCGGAAAATTTATATTGCTTTGTCCTTTGAATAGAATCGATATCTGACTCTGAACATCAACTAATTTTTTGTGGGTTCTGTATACAACAAAGGAAATCATATAAAACCAAACAAATAAAGAAATTATCCATTCAGGTTAAAGAATTATCATGATAACTATATTTAATTATCAAGTTTCAATTGTCATTGGCAACTGCTGGTTGTGTTTCAGTAGTTTACAACAGATAAGAAGGGAGTATATCGAAAAGGGAGAACACATAAAAGGCTGTATCCTGCCTATTACATACGGGTCATCTGACATGATTGATCATGCCGCGATTTGGATGCACACTATTTTGCACTGGTCAAAACTGATTTTATCTACACGTTGATGTTTACGAACAGATAATGTCTTCATACCAAATCTCACCTTTATATTTTGCTACTATAACCTCGTATTTTCCCGTCTGGGGATGAGATCTGAACAGCTCTTGTGCGAGAGCCCAATTTTGCTTCCCGATCCGATCTTCTATCACACGATAACACAATTGCAAAACTGCGAATGTAAAATATGCATTTGGAATTAAAACTACGAGATGAACACCATGAAAGGGTTCAGATACACATCAGCGAGTTTTTCGACAATAAATCGTGCGTAGAAATGAGTTAAGGAAGCCATGCAACTCACAAGATAGTTATAATTCATACATGGCTTTAGTGCTAAAACGTAATTCGTCTTTCCTACTTTAATTCTTAGGGAAAATCTGCCCTGCCGGATCAACGGATGCATTGACGCCTGGCTTCCAGTGTAAATTTGTGGTTCGTATTCTTCCTCCCCATCCTATAGCCACAGTATGGAGAATATTTCTGATCAATGATAACTGGAATTTTTCATTTATTTATTTATTTATTGAACTTTGACATGGCGTCCGGAAGGTCACACAGGTGATAACACCTATTTACGTGAACCTCACCATTTTTCGACTTGAAGTTGCCAGAATTATCATCAATGTATTGCACAATGGCATTTTCTTGTAATGTTTAGATAACTTGATGCATATTTACACCGGTTATCAATAATAATCTAGAGCCTATAGGCTTTTATATGAAGCTATGTCTAAGCAAGCATGCTGTGGCATTACGGTAACTATATGATTTTGGTATGAACTCATCATGGTTGGTTTTGGAAGTCTGTTGTTATTGTTGTCGGTAATGACCAAATGTTTCTTTCATACTACACTGGGGCCCTGTCCTTCACCCATCATACCAGAAAAAATGACAGTAGACAGTTTAAACTGAGGAGCTGCAAATCATGGACATTTCAATTTGAGGGAACGGGAAGCATGAAGGGTCTTGTGAAAGCATTCCCATTTCCCTTAACGGATGCTACTCGTCCTAGGTGTGGAAATATCAACAGATCTGTGTTAATATGGACAACTGACCTGTGGTCCTTGTATAAGGAGAGGTCCTTGTATAAGGAGAGGGCCTTGGGGAGGGAGTAACCCATAACGACTATAATTCACATATAACCTAAATACCAATACGAAGCTGTGCATCTGAAAACCCGGCTCTGTGCGCCAGCCATTCATAATGTATTCAGTTTGAACCAAGATGTCAGAAACACCAAGCAGTCAAGTGACGAATATACAGATTATCAAAACATTTGCAATTAGAAATGACCCCTAAGGTTCCGTCCAATCAGAGAAACCGGTATTCATTACAGAAGTCTCTTGATGCATCGATGATGTATACCAAATTTTACATATAAAATTTTAACGGTATTAGAGATAGAGATCATTAATGATTTTGCATAAATTAAAGACGGTCGCCCATCCTTTCCGCCACTCAGGTGAACTGATGTGGTTATTCATTCATGCAAGTCTCTTCATACATCGATGCTTTATACCAAGTTTCGTATAGAACACTTGAATGGTATCAGAGATATACATTTTGCATAAATTAAAGATGGCATCCAAGATTTCCGCCCAATCAGAAAAACCAGATCTGTCATTCATCGTAAGTCTCTTGATGCATCGATGATGTATACCAAATTTTACATTGAGCACTTGAACGGTATGAGAGGTAGAGATCATTAATGATTTCGCATAAATTAAAGATGGTCGTCCATCCTTCCCGCCACTCAGAGGAACTGATGTGGTTATTCAAGTCTCTTGATACATTGACGCTGTATAATAAGTTTTGTATATAACACTGGTATTAGAGATATATATCATTAAAGATTTTGCATAAATTGAAGATGGCCGCCAAATTTTGCCCGAGGAGTAAAAACATGTCAATCATTACTACCAAAGTAAAATTTAAGATAATTTTCTAAAATATACTATTTCTCAAACGGATTCTTAAGGGCATCAAGATTCCGATAATTCACAGGAGAAAAAGAGCTTCACCAGTCTCCATAAAATTCTGGATTATGAGACGTCATATTTTGACCTCGGAAAGTGTAAATCCTAAACAAATAACAACCCAGCACTTAACAAAATATGAAAACATAATGGATATGCAAATGTATAATACATATATACAAAAGACAAAAGCCTGGACACTACAAAGAATGAATCCCAGATCTATTTCTTTTATCGTAAGAACTTCGTCTTGTTCTTAAGTAAGACACAAAAACCGATTAAGCTTTACATCCTTACTTAATGTATCTATTTTGTTGAACACAGCGGGTCATCTGCTGACCTTAACAGTTCAACACGGATAAAACAAAATATGCCCCATGATGTAGCTGTAATCCGGAGAGGCTGATTACGAACCACAAATTTAACCGGGAGTTACTTACGTTGAAAAGCACCCGTCCATCCGCCAGTGAAGATCATTTATGGAATTACAATGGGAAATGGAGATTGCATGGTGTAGGGCATAACTATTAACACTAATTCACTGTCATAATGAATTGCCTGCCTCAGAATAAGCCAATGATAATCTAGCAAGTCTTGATTTGGGTTATAAAACATTCATTGTGAGAGTTCAACACAAATCAATGACGTTAGTTTATGGACAATTGCTGCCAGCTAATTGTCTAATTTGAAGTCAATGGTAAAATGGAAAACTATATTTGCCACAACCGTCAGATTGGCTTACCTTTTCGGCAAAATACGTCATCCTTTTTGGAAAATTCTACAACTTTTGAGATGGCAGCATCTATCGTTTGTTTTGCAATTTCTACATCATTGTCACGTGGTTTAGGCCGGCAGAAGAAACAGAAGATAACAAAGATGATAGCGATGAGTAATACGATGACGACGATGATTATCCCAGCTATCGCTCCTTCTGACAAACCCTCTTGATGACACATCCCTGTCTTGGTGTGAGGCCCTGAAGTGGAAGTGATACGCTGTTAGAAAATCTCTTTGATCGTAGTGACGAATCCAAAATTAAGTCAGATTCGTACATATTATCTGTTTTCTATAAAAATGTCAAAAATCATGAAATAAATGCAAAGGTATCATTCGCCATATTAAAGAGCCTAGGCTATCATCTTACCGTCCACAATGGGCCCGCATTCGTTATCAGAGGTCCCGTTACTTTTATTTAGTGTACATCTGCCTTCTTGTTCACATCTGTAAATCAAGCAAACCTAGATGAGCATATCTTCTATTGATAGAGCACGAAGTTTGAAGGATGGACTAAGGAGATCCTCTTGTGTAGGACGGGGTTGTATGACCTGGCTTCATCAAAATACGGTGGTAGAGTATCCAATCAAAGCCATCCCAATTTACGCAATTTCTAAATGCACACTCGTGTTCGGACCGTTTAACCTGACAATAATAATCTTGAAACTGTTGATATATTATACAGTGTTTACTCTGTCTTTTCAGCTCAATTAACATATACCAAGTTCCAAGTAAAATATGTAAAGTTGGAGAGGGGGTCGAGATGGCGAGAGGGTCCCATCTCCATCCCATTTACCTCAAGATATAGCATTATTAAGCATGTATCTTTAAAAGCAGGGGGGAGGGGGGGGGGGGGGGTATATCCAGGAGTTCGTATATTCACATACTTTCTAAGTGGGAGGCATCGCTGGCTTCTGTCACTGGAGTTGGAGTACATGTCTTTCTTTAGGCAGTCTTCACACGCGCCTGTTGAAACGAAACAAATGGTATTAAAAGCTACCGTATGTAGTAAGTTACCAAGTCTAGGCTATCCTGACTGATGAATGACTCGAACATACCTTCATCAGGTTGTCTTATATGTACACATGGGAACATAAAAATATATTCAGTCACATGCATGGCTGGTCGGTTGTCGACTTTCGGTGACTATGAATAAGCAAATTTTCAGAAGAATAAGTGAAATATGATATCTTTGATCAGCATTTAGAAGTCAGCCTACATGTACATGTATATACACCAGGCAATCTTGGTTTAAGTGGTGGAGACTGAAGCGCTTAATCGGTTACATAGTTCATCACGTTCCATCAGATGAACATCACTGTTCATGGATATTTGTACCTAATACCGCTCAAGCCGGTGCTAAAAGCGTGTGGTCATGTCATTCAAGATGTCCACATGAACAGCTACAATAAAAGCTTGACATACAAATCTTCAAAGGGATCATTTTCTTGTTCTTGCGTAGTTTTAATATATGCAGTCAGAATAGGGTCATGTGGGATCATATGACTTATCAGTACGCCAGAAACTTTGTCCACCACCTTAATTTTGCGTTTAATTTAATGGATAACTTCTTTATTGCTATGGGGCTGACGTTAAGCTAATGCGAATTGAAAAAGCTCCATATCAATGAAGAAGCATTTATCCATAAAATTGTCTGGTTTAGTAAAACTCCATTGAATATATTGCTTATGCTTTTGTACAGTTGAAGTTCTTTGGGTCCGGGGTAATTGTTGTCCTCGAACTGGTGTATTGTAGGTCCGGGGTAAGCGTTGTCCTGGGACTCGGGTTTTGTAGTTACTAAAGCGCGATTCTAACTGTACATGTAGAATGGACACAAAAATTAGACAAACTGTAAATCAAATGGTTCGCATTCCAACCAAGAACGTGTTCTGAACTCCATAATTATAACAGATGATCTTTAAATTTTGAAACTCCAGTTTCTTTAATGTACATGCATTTAACATACCATATGGTCCCTGTCCAAATCCTTTTGGGCAGACCCGATTAGGCACGCAGGCTCTCTGATCATCGCTCTCGAAATGATGAGTACTGATGCAGTGACATTCTGCATCTGTAATTGTACTGCCAAAGTCCTTGTACTCCATAAAGGGATTGTCACAGATCCGTCTGCAGAATGAGAGAACATTAGAATATCGTGTAATTGTACTGCCAAAGTCCTTGTACTCCATAAAGGGATTGTCACAGATCCGTCTGGAGAATGAGAGAACATTAGAATATCGTGTAATTGTACTGCCAAAGTCCTTGTACTCCATAAAGGGATTGTCACAGATCCGTCTGCAGAATGAGAGAACATTAGAATATCGTGTAATTTGGGAGATGATGGTTTCCTTTAAACGCTTCGTTTCCAAGTACAAGTATCGGAATTTTGTGCACTTTTCTTTAGCGAATTAAGTTCTATCAATCAAGCCTTTATCGTAAAAACGTCTTAAAGTTGCTGAACTCAATAAAACAAATCGCAAATAGAGAGATTTTGCCTCTAAGTGTCAAGCGAACATTTTATTCACATAAAACTGTGTTTGTAAAGGCTTTACTGGGCATGACCAAGATTGCACCCAGGTTTACACCACCAAAGTATTTAATTTAACCCTGATCACGATGATTTTAAAGTTACATTTTAGAGTTAAAAGATTCCAATGTGATCAACTACGTTTCAAAATGTTGGGAAATAGTTTGGCAGTTCTGTCCAAATGTTTATCGGGATGGTTGTAATGATATTTTTTCTTATTTACTACATATGTCTTATATAGAGGACTACAGGTCTTTGCCTCATATATCTTACCGTGCACTTGTGTACATACATGCTATATAACACTTACTTCAATCGACACCTGTCAAGGTATCGGTTTTCGTCTGGTTGGAATGTATCATCGGAACACTGTTTACAGAAAACACCATATTCTCCATGGCTGTCTGTACAATCGGCCATGTAATGACCTGTATAACAAAAGGAATAAGTACCGGTACTGTGTGCCGTGATAATATCCAGACAGAGAATAACAACAGCTTCTCTTACTAAATGGCATATAAAAAGTGGTTAACATTTATATCCGAATATTTTTAGGATGAAACTTTCTTGGTAAAGCACAAATACTTGTTTCCAAACTCAGAAGACGCGCACAATTATTTGTGCTTTACCAAGAATTGATTTTAATCCTCTCTTTCCTCTCAGCAATAACCAGCAGTGATTTTGATCGTTTTATTTTTCGGTGCCGTTATGAGTAAGTTATCAATGTTTTTGTTTGTCTAAATCCGTCATTATTGATCTTCTCCATTTCCAGCACAGCAACAGACGATGTCCAGATTTCTTGCACATGTTCGGTTGAACTTTATATTAGCATATCTTGCGCACATTCCCCTAAGCTCATACAATACAGGAAAATTGGGGAGCTGGGCATAGTGCTTCCAGCTTATGACA
Organism: Hanleya hanleyi; assembly: GCA_036873755.1. Classification (NCBI taxonomy): domain Eukaryota; kingdom Metazoa; phylum Mollusca; class Polyplacophora; order Lepidopleurida; family Hanleyidae; genus Hanleya; species Hanleya hanleyi. Next base: position 17,125 of record JAVTVY010019371.1, on the reverse strand, counting down.
TATACAATATTTCACCGCTTGATGAGGTGAAAATAATTTCAAATGCGGTCACAGAGCTGCAGTTTGGCACTCCCGGTTGATTACACCAGCTTACTTTGCCACAGCCGTCTTCAGTGAAGATCTCCTGTCAACGAGGCAATTATGTTGTTCGTATTGAAAAATGGCAGCGTGTTAGTCTTTTGCCACACTGCCTCCCAGCAGTGGTAACGTTATAACATGTCATATTTTGTGAGAAGCAGTAACCTTAGAAACATATCTGTGTGAACGTCTATTTTGTGCACCGATATGCCACGGCTGATTCATGAACAGTTAGAATAAATGTTCAATGTAAATGAACGGACGATATTCAAGAGTCACGAAATAAATAGGAGAAGAATAGAGATTCTTGGTAGAGTCTATACGGAGGGCTTATCAGTAAGGCCCGAAGAAATGAAACTTTACACCGAAGACCGACCATTTTATTTTCAAACGAAACTGCGACTTTGGATGAAATATTGCCTTGCTTGAAACTTTTGATACAACTGAAGCTTGCGTTCATTTTTTATCAGTGCTATAAACATATGTATTGAGTCGGTATTAAAAGTTAATTTCCTCATTTCTATCGTCAATACGTCTGAGCAAACATGAGTTCGAATGAGTCCATTATAAAATCTATCAGACAATATAATCAATGCGAAGCTATAGGAAATATCGATTACCATGTTCAGTATCGACATGTTACTCCTCAAGCCTAGGTGATAATGATAAAAATGCGCGTTAAACCGTCAAACGTCAGCGTTAAATGAGCAGAAATAGAAGAACTCGGTCATTATGAATGGAGATTACGCCTCGTGTTTAGCACCCTGATTATATCTTTACGTGTTCGACTATTACTCCCGGGAAACTGGGCTACAAAACATCTCCCATCGCGGTCACCATGGAATTACGCCGGTCAGCATGGCCATCATTTGAGATACTAAATTACATCTTATCCTCTGCCATGTTTCTTAATACCCGTAATTACTGCTTCCACCCCGACAGTTGGCCAAGATGTATTATCCAGCGCCGACGGAGCGAATTACACTGAAGGGCAACAAGTCGGCGTCTAATTTCCACCGTTCGTCTTCATTGAAGACCGGATTCAAAGCTTGGCTTCTAAGACCCGAGATCTTTGATATCGGCCAAACCATCCCGGAATCCGCTGCAGTGGTAGGATAATCTAAAATAATTACTCGGATTGTGTCTGCTATTGTTAGATACAAGGAAGACAAGGCCAACAAGGAATCTTTGAGATATATTCGAATATCATCAAGGAACATATTATAGCAGGTATCACAACTGAACTTCCATCTCCAAATTCCACATAACCCAGCAACACACGTCAAGCTCAGAACTGGATATTCGACTACCCACTGTAATGATTCAGAGTGCAAATTATATTCTATCTTTAAAGACAAATAAATGAATTGAGTCTGGATTTACGAACCGATCCATATTATCCTTCTCTCTTGCAGGAAACAAGCCTATGTTTATGTATACTATGATTGTCTTTTTGAATTTGGTGCTAATACTGTTATATGGAAAATGGAATAGGTCTTTGGATTATGGACGCGGATATTCTCTAATGGACGACGGCTGGATTATGAATGACGGACTAGACGCTTGTAATTAGTCATTGCACCACGCTGACCAGTTCGAGCTATGCAGTAATATGTTTGGCGTATAAAAGCTAATTAACAAAGGGCTATCACTCGTTACTGAAGAAAAACGATGGTGATTTGGGAATGAAAATATGACTTCTGGATAAAAATGCGCATCATTGTGAACTGTTCTATTCTACAATTCGGTTCTTTGTTCATTGACTTAGTTGGCATCGTGGCGATAGAGAATTTCAAAGCGAGAGTTCCAGAAAAAAAGGCAGAAAGAAGGCAATCTCACTTAAGCTAGATGTATCGAACGTATGCCACATCATGCCTCGGGCCTGTTAGATTACACCCAAGAACTAAGCAGAAAGTCGTCTATTTCCGCCAAGGGGCCGTGGCTGTCATCTCAGAGAAGACGAAACCATCGATCGCTCGAAGCACCATGCAAGCCGACATGCACACGGAAATGGATTCTTACACCTTTGTCTTGTCACAGATGTGTGAAAGTAGTCCGTGATACCCATGAATTTTCAGAAAGCTACCATCCAACGAGACCATAGGGACAGAAGTAAAGCTATTCCAAGACCGGCCAGTACAGGTTAATAAGTTACCACAAGTAATAGTCAGGGAAGATCCATTCCATCGAAGCCAATTCTAGACAACGAGACAGATGAGGTTGAACCTCCGTCACTTCTGTCAAGGTCGACATGGATGTTCCTATATAATCGCCAGATGCAGCATTCAGTTGGCAGCTGTAGTACACCCATCTTCATAATCAACCCCGTGGGACTCCCGGGATTAACAGGAGGGGGTAGTTGTGCAAACACCAATGTCATGGTAAGAATTTAAGGGCCCCAGCTCCACAGGCAACTTGTCGAAAGAGACGACTATTTGGGCCACCCGTGAGGTTCTCCGGTGTGAAAAGTAATAGGATCCAAACGTCGTGGTATGACTGAAATATTACTGAAAGCGACGATATATCATATCTACTCACTTAATCATTCACTCATTCATATATCCAAATCAAGTCCATTACAGCGCATTTTCACTTTAACGAAATCACCTTGATCTGGATTTGATAAACATGCTATTTGACATGAGCGATATTGATTGGCTGATCACTTATTGTGTCATCCGATATATCTCCTGTTTCTTGGTCATGGTTGGTTTTCTATTGAAATGTACTCCTAAAACTTTTGAAAAGAAATAACGAACAGGACGACCAATGGAAAATAATCGACTTGATGCATGAATCCACCAGGAATATCTCTGTCAATGGTCGGAAGATCTTTTTCCCAAAGTCCCTACTGATTTGTAAGCTCATACTGAGAATGGCCCACCTGACACAAACGTTCAAATAATTCTGTGTGAAAAGACGTAAACAAGGAATACTAACAAGGACTCTCTACAAAGAGATGGTCGACGGGGATTGTATGGAGATCGTTAGAATGTTAGTCTTGTTATCCTTCCAAGTATAGCTTTCACGCGCATGCTCAGTCTCCTCACAAACTACTGTCCAAATGTCAAATAGTCGTTGAATCGGAAAAACTTTTCCCACCTGACATCAAATTATAAGCAGGAATGACCATACTGACACCACATTTTAGAGCAGAAATGACCCTGCTGACAACCACTTGCAATCAGGGATGACCCAACTGACACCCACTTGCAATCAGGGATGACCTACTGACACCACTTGCAATCAAGGATGACCCTGCTGAAACGAAATGGCAAGTAGAAAGGATCATGGAGACCCTTTAATTTACAACATAAATGACCCTGTTGACATCAAAATTTAAAACAGGGATGAATCTGCTGATGCCAAAGTACAAACAATGAATGGCCCAGCAGAAATTAAATTTCAAACAGGAATGATCCGACTGACAACGAAGTTCGAATGACCCTGCTGACATCGAGTTTAAAATCAAGCATGACTCTGCTGAAATCAAATCTCAAAGCTGGCATAAACCTGCTGATGTCAAAGTTCAAGCAAGAATTACCCTGCTGACACGATATTTGAAGCAGTAATTACTCTGTAGACATCAAATTGCAAACAGAACTGACTCTGCAACCTTGTTAAAGCAGTACCGGGTGGTAGTGGAATGTGTGGGTGTATGTGTGTGTGTATGTGGAGGGGAAGGGTAATAAACTTGCTGATACCATTGTACAAACAATGAATGACCATGCTGAAGTCAAATTTCAAAGCAGGAATGGTTCTGCTGACAATGAAATTCAAAGCAGGAATGAGTCTGCTGATACCAAATCTCAAAGCAGGATTGACCCCCTTGACACCAAAGTTCAAAGCAGAAATGGCCCTGTTCACAGCAATGTCAACTCAAACAGGACATATCTTCAAAAGATGGTTGACGAATATTTCATGGGCACCAAAAAATGTATTTTGCAGTTTCTTCCGCATGCTGTCCTCTCCATAAGAGATTGCCCAATTGTAAAACAATCTTTGAACCTGACCACCTGGTGTGATCTTGGTGATATACATGAAAACACATGAAGCGGAATCCGGCTGCCGCTTCAGCTGTCACTCCGGAAAATAGCATAACCCGGTTCTGGATAAGGTCTTGACTCGCAGGCCCTAATATTGTCCAATGTTATGAATGAAATTTCGATATCCCTGAATTGGTTATATGGTATATCGTCTTCATTTACGTCATTTGATCAGATAAAAAAGAATGCATGGATGTGTAAACTGGTATCCTTGTATGTGCTACGAGAGTTATTTTTCTTTAGTACAGACTGTCAAATTAGGAGATGATAGAACGAGAGAGTGTGACTGAGACTTCTACTCTTCCCAAGCTTCCCAAACAAATGAAGTTGTGGTTTCAACGAACAGGCAGACGAGAAGATACCGCCACCATCAGAAAATTTATCGCGCAAATATGACAACAACTTCATTTATCTCCTTAGGTACAAGGCAGACGTCTTATGTGAAAAACATGTGTTCAGAGGGAATTGGAAAAAGCTGTAGCTTTCCTAAATCCATCATGACAGATATCCAGCCTTTAAGGTCAGGAAGTCTAAGTGCAGTAGTCAGGGTCGATACGCTCGCCATAACTCGGAATGTTTTTACTGCTACCCGAGCTTTCCTTCCCGTTACAACTAAGTTGTAACCTTGGAGCTCGGTTCTTTTCTGCCTACTGTAGTGTCTGACTTTATGGTCTTACTGTCTATATGTGCATCACATTAGTTTAGCAAGTGGTTTATATGAATCCCCACATAGCATTAATGTCACGCTTGTACGTATATGAGGCGCTAGGCGATAATACCTTGTTACATACGGGTCAGTTGATTCTAAAATTAATTGGATTTTAAGCCTTAAAATGGTTTTGTATGATAACTAAATTGAGGAGTTATATGGAAAATGCCTCGTGTCTTGGGAAAAAGCTATAGACGACGGCTGTCTCGTGAAACTGCTGAACTTTATTGAAAGATCTAGATGCAGATTTAGAAAGAATGCATGTGTCAATGCTGTTCGTCAGCATTGCTGTAACCGGCGGAGACTATGCATTAAATGCCCAGGGGTATGTTGTGGCATATTGCAAGGGGTTTACCTGGAAAATACTCAATTACAAGCGGCATGGATTACCAGTAAGATCCTACGGTGTTAAAGACTATAGGCCATTAGGGTGTCGTGCAACAATGTCGTCCTCCGGGTAGAAAAAGACAACTACGAGCCCGGACGTCCATTCGTTTGGGCATAAAGTCCTTCAGGGTAGACAAGCAGGGGCATGCTGCTGCATTTCGAGCATCCATATATCTAATCCGAGATATTTGACAAGGGCCGAATCTTTAGAGTGTCATACATTTGAGTTTCGTCAAAATAACATTTTCGTCAGACGTTGTATAAATATGTTCCCAGTGGTTTAATGGTAAACCAGTTTAGATCTATTCTAAGTGCCTAAACTTAAATTTAGCGTCGTCTTCACTATACTGCCTGACCTGGAGGCTGCCACCCTATCAATCTACATCAGAGAGCTCGGACTACCATATATCAATTCCGATATCTTGCATTCAACGACGTTCGTTATGCCCTTTCCAGTTGTCTAGCTAACCTCTTCGGGAGCAAACTCCCATGATGCAATTGTATATCAAAGTGAAATACTCACCAGCGGGACATAACTCGAGAGCTGGTTGACATCTTGGATCACCAACTACCTGTGTCAAAATCTGAAAATACACCAATGAAAGAAAACGTGTTAACTGTTATAATGCCCAGTGTAGTTCGTCTTACAAACTTTCTTGGGTAAACTACTGAAATTAAACCAACCAGATGTCAATCGAAGCTTTTCTGTAACTTGGGTCATGTAACGAGGCGTCAAATTCGTTATTAAAATCAGAAATGTGGTTGAGCGGCTGATACTATTTTGTATCAAATTGATGATCAGGAAATTCTACAAATCTCACTGCCACTAAATATTTTTTGACATAATTTGGAGTGATATTCAATTTGAAAGAATACTTTATATAATAATGCAACAATAATACTATTGGGGAACCGAACAAGATGGCCTGAGATTTAGTTACTTGTTCAGGGGATACTGTATAGATTCGTTATGAGCGAACATCGAGATACTGTTCACGACAAAGTATAGACGTTAAAACCACTGTGCTGATGCAATAAGTAAATTAAAATCTGACTATTATATACAAAGACTCAATCCATTGTGCGTGTTCATATAAGACCATGGCGATATACTACAGGTGCGTCTTCGGCTAAAGCCATGATCACAATAATCATAATGTTAGGTGTGTCATGCTATTGTACACTGAATAATAACTCCCAGAAAAGAATTCTATCATACTGTTTTCATTTCAAATTCAGATCGATTCGATGTAACTGAAGCCTGTCACCCAGCTGGTAACAATGGCTGTCGATCAATTCAACCGTTATGTAAACATCTCATTAAGAGAGGAACGAGATTACAAACTCCAAGGATGATTCCAAGAACATACTCAGACAAACAGAGTTCAAGGATGGCATAACTCGATTCCTTAGACGTCTTTGGACAGACACGAACTCGTACAAGTTGGAAATTAAAGATAGAAAGGAAGGCATACAAAATCATATTATTTATCACATCATTCGACTGGAGGAGATTGATTTTTCGAGACAAAGAAGACCCAACGGTGGACAAATATAGGATTGGAACAAACATAATATATCAAAGATGTCACATGCATACAGACTACGAATTCAGTCTTCCAGTTCGGGCAACATGGTTTGCAGAAACATAATAGGAGAAAAGCCTAGATTTATGAATCTTGCATTTCAGATGTATTGTCGTCCATAATTTTGTAGGAAATTTATACGCTGGTGGTATACCGGTGTTCTACGATTATATCAGGAAATGTAAGCGAGAAAACATACAATGATTAATTTGAAATAAATATACGGATTGGGTGGTATTGCTAGTGATCAGCCTAGTTAATTAATTAATTAATTAATTGTTCGACTATATGTGTTCAGACTCTGTAATATCGGGTTAGTATGAACTTAAAAATATCATATAACTCAGTGTACGTTTTATATCGATTAACCAAACATATTGCCACGAATAATCAATAGCTTTCTAATAATATGAATGATTATATTCAAATCTTCAAAATATCGCCTTGATTATCCAATTACTCAACGGTTGGGGAGGCAATAATCTCCCAGGAAGAAGAATTCCCTGTTTCATTAAGCAGATTCTTAAATCGCTCTTTTTGGTTAATTTGATTTGTTGCGCCGAAATGTTTTCCGCAAATAAGCAGAAAGACTAAGTGTACATCATCATCATCATAATCTGTTCGTGGTGCGAGAGAGCGTACGTTGGCTTATTCTTGTAAAGGGCCCGGCTAATTCGGAAAGAAAAGATAAATCCATTGAAACGGATGATATCATTGGTATCAAAGCCAGACGCAGGAAAACCAACAAGAGATCGGTGTATTGAATCCAAGAGAAACACGTCCGGGAACGGTAGGGGGTTTAAAATGGCTCGTGTGAACTATGCTTGAAAGGGGTTATGGGATACCTTTACATCGAATTCATTTCTCCCACTTCACGTAATCCTGCAGCGTGGCATTTGCTGCTAGCGAGGGAATTAAAGCCTGGAATCCCCTCTCGCAGAGAAACACGGTATCGGCTCAATATATACCCAGCTGAAGCGATATATCCCCTCGTCTCTCCTTATCCCTTAGGCTGCTAAAATCGAGAGAGGAAGGGATCTAGTGAAAAGAATTGCGGCATCTTCAGCCGATTCATCATGGAATTTATTGGTCAATCAATACTGGATATTTCTATAAGCCGACAGAAGGGCGTTTTATGAAGCAGCAGTAATGCCCATCAGAACTATTATGGTCAGGTATCGATTTTACTTCAACCGTCTTCGGCAGATGACACTTTCTCGAGCGGGTTACGATCCCCTCGCCCCACGTGAAAACAATTTATTCCCGCGTTAGCACGACGAAGGCTACCATTGTACTCCTGCCAAAATGGACAAGACACCAACAGCGCCCTGGCTGTTCCATGCTGTTAAACATCAGTGCCAGTTGTTAGCGGATGGTTATTTTACCACGATTTCAAATGTTATGCTCTGAATCTGCATCTCTGGCATATTTCTTATCTCTCCTTCCATATTGCGGTTGGAATGAAAGCACTGCTTTGTCACGCCCAAAATAGTTCTTTTCAGTTGCAATGTACTTTTTAACCGCGGCTTTCATGCTTGGTACATTTCTACAGATGTCCAAATGGAATTACTATGACGTCATAAAAAAACCTGTCCGCTTTGTAAACAAGGCTACAGAAAATTTGGAGAGACGTCTTACAAGAAACTCTACTGCTAGGCCATCGTCTCGTGTCGTTTTTATGTTGTGTCAGAACCACTAACCACGTTCTACAAATCGCATTAAGACACGCGAGTCGAATTCTAAAACACGGAATAGGCTGAAGAATTACGCAAACCGCGTTCTGCACAAATAACATCTTGTACAGAAAGCAATCAAATGAGTCAAATGGGCAAAATGCAGCTCAAAACTATAGGCGCAAATGTGCCCTATTCAAATTCTATGTTTCTGTGAATAAAATTTGGCATGCCATCTTATTCGCACCTTGAGCCTCGGGAAATTTTAATTGACAATATAGGAATATTACGAGACGATAGAACGTTGCTTGGCCAGGAGATTTTACTGGCCTATATAGGCGTCACCTTTGACATACAGCAGGCAGTCATGACCCAAGGAAAATTTCCTCGACAATCACCGAAAGTCATTTTCGCATGCTGTTCTTAGCATGCATCAAGTAGGCGTGAAATGAAGAAATACAACCAAGATAGTGATGATAGTTTGAAAGAGTATCAACAAAGTTTAAATTTCTCCATTAACATATCGTAAAATTCCTCTCGTCAAAATCTCTTTAATAACATTGATTCTCCTCCAAACTGGCATGAATTTTTAAATCGAAAATTAAGGGTTAGGGGTTTCGTTTAAGGGTTAGGGTCGCGTTCGTTGCATAGGGTTAGGGTTCATGAGTTAGTTAGGAATAGTTTAAAAAGAGAAATAGATAATCAATTAAAAATTAACAATACCGGATTTGAAAAACCAAACAGTGTTGATGTTAGGGCAGGAAATTGAAATATTTTAATCATGCTCATACACCAGAATATTGGAAGAGCTGCAAAATCTCGCGAGAATTTCATTAGAAGGTGTCAGTCGGAACAGCTGAACCCGCGTTTACCATTTTATCAAAAACTAAATATGAAGAAAGAGTTTTCGCGGTGTCTGTTGAAATTACGAGCCTTGTCTGATAGAAATTGCCGTTAACAGAAGTGGGATTTATTAATTTTGGAAGCGTATGGGCAATTCTGTGCAAACAATATCCACACGTCCGTGTCAATATGGTTAATTAGCAGATACCGCGCTAATACAGCGACAAGACTGACGAAGACACGATCATGCTCTTAGTAAGCTAATCGATGTCTCAGGCCAGCATTTTATCTAAATGAAATATCGCCGTTGCAAGTCGTGCAAACGTAACATACTGGTCTGTGTTTGTTGTGAAAGTACATTCAAGAGAAAAGAAAGTCATACGTGTGCTATAGCTTTACAAGAAAATGTGGTCTCAAACATGGGGCTGCTTTTTCGGCCCAATCAAACAAAACAGAAGTTCGAGTGCTCTCGATAAAACTTGGAACATGGAGCATAAAATATATCTATTGAAGGTTCCATGGCTGAAAGGACTTTCCACAACCTCGTCCAACTCATTGGAGCTATGATTTTGTTGGTAAAATTGTCAATACACACAATAAAACGATTAGTATTTATTAGGAGTTTATACAAAAAAATAATTATTTCACCTACAAAGGTCACTCTCCGCTCTGTTACATAACCGGTGAAAAGCGTTCAAATGTAAACAACCCTATTGTTGTTCCGCGTCCAACGAGTGAGAAATTTGATTAAACTCGATTCATCTCATCTGGATTTCTCCAGTAAAGTAATCCGCTAGATGGCGCCACATAACAACGTGGTAATCCGGGTATTCTCGGAATAAGGTGACTGCTTTGACCTTCCAAGTAGAATGTCGATTTATAATGAACAGACAGATAGTTCCGACACCCACTAAATCAACCAACCCGCTGATCAGTGCAGAGACAGCTATGTACTTAACCGAGTTAAGTAATTACAACCGCAGATTAATATATACATGTCATCTCGAGCTGTATATAGGACAAGATACCAAAACTGCCATTGCAGGAAACAGTGTTTACAGTGTGTGATACTGGGGCATTTCACGATAAACGCCATCTGTAGAAATGTCTATGATTTGGCCGGTGTGGGTACTTCAGGAGATATTACACTTCTATAATGAATTGGGGCAATTACTTTTTTGTAACTATCACAGGCCGAGTAGCTGAGCTATTTCCACTGTAATTAATTTACAATAATTTACTGTAACTGTCATTCTCTGGAAGGGTATTGAATTAATGATATCACGAAGACTGGAACCATCTACCGTTGCCAGTCAGACAAGTTTAGATTTCTATGAACCCGGCACTATTTGTTGGTTCATTAAATAAATGTTACCATGCACAGTATAGGAAACAAAATTGTATCTATGTATCGAGCAATCAGTTCGTCATCATATATACATTACTCTCACATCTCAACCGGTTTTTTGAGAACGGTGTGATCGAATGATCAAATCAACCGATTCCAAGAGGCGTGTAATCAGACTAAACGTAGACGTCTATATTGGAAATATTCCTGTGATCATAACATGTTGGTTTACTACAATTAGGGCTATGCCAACAAATTTGCTGTTTTATATATATAACCACTATTATAATAACTGATTTACTTCCGAAAATTGAAAGACTGGTTCCAACAATTATACAAAATTATAAGCCATCTATTCCAAAGAAAGGGTTTATATCAATGAAGATTAAACGTCCAAGTTATCACATCCAGTCTTAGTTAGCATAGCACTAAGGATATAAGAAATTGACCATTTCTCAGCTGTTTATCAAACACTAGTACATTTCAACATGAAACGTTTACTGCATGTATATTACATGTAGTTTATGACGGAAGAAGGAAATAATGGATAGGGCAAATTGGAAGTTCTCGTTTAGACTGAGACTTCATTCGACGTAACCAGTACTTAACCAGCGCCGAAACATTGATTTGTCTACGAGGCATGGCTATGGGTTTCCTATAAAGAGCTTGAGCTATAGTACAGATCCATTGTCTATTGATAAATGTTTAGAGCCAATGGAGAACAGAAATGTTGCGTAACGTTATTTGTTAATTTCGATTTCAAGGAGCGGACTGCAGAGAGAGAGCAAAGAAACACCCATAAAGATAGCCAGAACGTCAAATTTCCTCAACAAGGATTGTTCAGTAGCCATATGTTTTTTTTCAGGAATTCTAGTTCATTGAGAATTTCATAGCAGCCATTTATTAATCGTCAAAATATATAATTTTTCGGAACAGCCACCTTGATAAGTCACATGGTGATGATGACTTACAGAAGCAACATTTCAGCCTTCTTGTACCCCATGATACCTTATCAAAACTCAAAACTTTTGGAGAGTTGCAAACCTTATTATCCTTAATTGACAAAGCAAATATATAGCGACCAACTGCAGAGAAAAATGGGAGAAACTGTATTCAATAGCGGACATGGAGCGGAGGCGTATCCATGGCTTGTCATTTGCCTGAACAGCAGATACATAATTACAGGGATTTCAGTATCGAATTACCAATTGGATTTTAGGTGCAAATTTATTTCTCCATAGAATTAAAATAAAGCAAACGGATGCATGTGATTTGTTTAATGCAGAGCCTGAGACACTAGAGCACTTATTGTATGACTGCAAGTGTAGTAAGCAGCAGTTCATAGGCAGAAATGTCAGACTGGATAACACAGGAGACTGTACCATCTATCTATCTATCTATCTGATAGATTTATTTTATTGGTGACATTCACAGTGTTGACAAGGCAATACATACTCTGTTCTCCTAGCATAAAAAACTATTTATCAATGTAAAATGAGGAGACGAACTCCAAATTTAAACGCATTCAAAAATTATTACAGAGCAGAAAAAGTCAGAGCCTATTGCGAATGCAAAGCCGAGAGTTTCACAAAAAGGTGGGCAAAGCGGACAAACCTGATAACTGTATAGGTGTAATTGGGGTGTTTAGGAAATATACTTATATCTACATATGTCCATACTTTGTTAAAATTAAAGCAGTGTATATACTCACTGCCCCATCCCTATAGAAGTAGAACTCCACACGAAGAAAGAAATCAACTTGCTTCAGAGATATACATGTAAACAATGTTTTTTTGCTCTACAAATAAATAAAATACTAATAAAACAAAAACATTTCACAGCCTTCGTTTAGTTTCGATCTATTAATCAAATACAAAAATAGAAAGTGCAATCCACACAGTGAATTGTTTTACATCAAATTTCACGTAAATATCGAATGCCGTACAAAACAAAAGCAGTTAGTCCAGAGATAACTCTGTTGTTCTGAATACGGGTCCGATTATGATGTTAAATACTACTCTCGATCTTCGTGGTTAGTCGGCTCCTTCAGAAAAAAATTTGTTCTGTTCGTGCTGTTTAACATGCTTAATATTGAACATTTCGAAAACGAAATCTCCATCAAATCATGAATACTCACTGTCAGATGGATTAGAGATGATAGCAACACTGTATGTGAATCACTGATTCTTAACCACATCGTAGACATCTGCAAATTTCCAATTCATGTTCAAACCTATGACAGCGTCGGTATGATACGATTCTCTATACAGATACTTCAACGCAAGATTACATGCAGTTAAATATTTCTTAAGCAAGCAGAGCGCAGTATGTGCAGATATATTTCTTTTTACTAAAGGAAACTATTAAAAGAAGCCACGTCTGGCCTGCTATTTACTTCACACTTTAAGGTGAAGACCTTAACTGAGATCAATCCTATCACTGTATCAATCATGCACGCTCTTCGGTAAATCAAGGCTTCTCACCGCGCATCTTCATACAACCCTCCGCCTTCAAGAAGTAGTCCTCAAATGTCTATCAAATGTCTATGATATGCACGATATCTTCGCTTGTCCAGTGCTTTATATTTCACACTATTGATTACATTTTTAAACGGACACTGCAGATTTTGGTAGATAATTCTAGGTTTTCTTCACGCACAACTGACCTCATAATGTCAACCATTGTCACAAATTCCGGGATGTACGACTGAGACCACACATGACATGGCGCACATGCACTGACATATTGAGATGACTCGTGCATTTCACATTACCTAGGCAGGATAACCGTGTCTGCAGATGTAGACATGAAATATTCAGATGGCTGTTTGTCGCCGGATTAGCTAAAGGTGACCACTCATGAACAACAAAATAGTACTATCGTATTACGCACAATGCACTTTAATCTACTGCAACTATATATTCTGTCTACGAACATGAATACTTATAACGACTGAATTGATGTATAGGCCTGAAGCTGAGAGCGTTACTCGAGATATAGATCGATGGCACTGAACTGATTACGCCACTTCCGGAAGTAATAGAGTATTGATGGAATGCTAATATAATATCAGAGTTTTGTAATCTGTAGAGGCGTGTTGAAAGAGTTAGTAAAGGAAGAGAGGTAAAAAACATACATAGCGTGCTGTTGCACTAATGGTTTTATCATGTTTCTTTACTAGAGAAATTGCGAAGACGGGCAAATATATTCGCGGGTTATGCGTTGCTTAATGTGGCCACATTTGTTCAAAATCTGATTTTACCATCAACCTTGACGCGGCGTTGGCAAAATGCCAACAACGTATGGAGAATTAATCTGAACTAATCTGGCCAACTGTCATATCTGAATGGGAAACCACTGTATGAACAAGGACAGATCAAACTCGGTGATAGTCTTCAGCAACCATTTCCACAGAATATACTCATAGAAACGATTCGTTTGATATCTATAAGTTGAGTTATCACACGCGTTATTGGCCTTGTTATCTTCTGGGAGAATGCTCTTGTAAGGAGTATCAAGCTCTTTGATCTTCGCGCGGATCAGCCTTCTAAGTTGCTGAGGATGACGTCCTATGCTGGTATAGAAATTCGAGTGTAAATCTTTCATGTGAAATGCTATTATCCAAACCTTTGTACAATTGGAAATCATTTGAAACTTATTTGAACGACTCGGACATTCATTTTGATAACAAGTTGTCGTTGAGGAAGATCTGATGACAAACAATATACAATCTTGCAGGTATGGTTAAAAATTGATGATTGCCCGTTTTTGTGCGGAAATTCTTGGTGCCAAGGTCCGAGGTTTTTGGGCCAGAACCACTTCAAACTGGAGAGCACTCAGGTTTTCAGGTTATGTATGAGCGAAGATCGGGGAATCACTTTCCTTTGCCTGTAGACCTGGTAGAATGCTATATCATATGTAACATGCTCGAAGGAATTACAGCTCAACGAGATGGCCCAACGTCCACTGCTCGCTTATTCTGCATATTATATTGCTCTTCGTGTTCGTGTACTATCACGCATCATTGCGTCGTTGGTTACACAACAACCATAGCCAGAGGCGAAAACACGGTGATATCTGCCTTCCACAACGTTAGCCATGCCATGTATATCCATCATTCTCAATACCAATATACTCAGTCATCAACCATCTTTACGGCGATGTGCATGTCATCGATTTACCTGGAAACACGACCAGCTTATCATCATCACACACGAGTAATCATGCTTTACGACCGTCCTTGAGTACGGAAAAGTGGGAATATTTATTGGAAAGCGATATATTAAACTGCGCAATAAATCCAGCGTCCATCTCATAGATACGACAGGTAGTCACAGCTGAACTGGTACAGATCACCATGTGATGTCGTGAAACAAAATGCAGCTTCATGATGAGATGTCAGACCAGACAGTCAGTAGATAATCGTCTTCCAGGATGATTCCCCTCGTCAGTAATCCCATTAATCGGACACCTTCATCAAAATAGATTAACTCGAGAAAAAAGGTAGAACAGATTGTAAGAGATATTTTAAACAATAGCGGCACCGTATTATAGATGTTACCGTCACGTTATATACAGCACAATGCTCATAAATGAAAGGTTTTGTTATACCGGTAACATTTAATACATTATCCCAGCTGATACTATTGTATATAAAAGCAGTTTCTTGCGACTCGATTTGTCTGGAGGAGACGCTTTCAATACAGATACGAAGCTGCGCATCAAAAAAACCCTCGGCTCTGGGTACATTCATAATGTATTCAATTTGAACCAAGATGTCAGGAACACCAAGCAGTCAAGTCACAAATATACAGATTATCAACAATTTTCCAATTAGAAATGACCCCTAAGATTTCCGTCCAATCAGAGAAACCGGTATTCATTACATAAATTCCTTGATGCATCAACATGATCAATGATGTATACCAAATTTTACATCGTGCATTTGAACGGTATCAGAGATAGAGATCATTAATGATTTCGCATAAATTAAAGATGGCCGCCCATCCTTCCCGCCACTCAAGGAACTGATGTGGTTATTCATTGAAAGTTTCTTGATACATTGATGCTGTATACCAAGTTTCGTATAGAACACTGAAATGGTATCAAGAGATATACATCATTAAAGATTTTGCATAAATTAAAGATGGCCACCAAGGTTTCCGCCCAATCAGAGAAACCAGAACTGTCATTTGTCGTAAGTCTCTTGATGCATCGATGATGTATACCAAATTTTACATCGAGCACTTGAATGCCAGAGAACGAGATCATTATTGATTTTGCATAAATTAAAGATGGCCGCCCATCCTTCCCCCCACTCAGAGGAACTGACGTGGTTATTCATTGCAAGTCAGTTGATACATCGATGCTGTATACCAAGTTTGGTATAGAACACTTAAATTGGATCAGAGATATATCATTAAAGTTTTTGCATAAATTAAAGATGGCCGCCAAAGTTTTCGGTCAATCAGGTCCCGATTCAAAGTATCTGGATGTATCGATGATGCATACCAACTTTCATATAAAACAACTGAATGGTAACAGAGATATGTATCATTATCGATTTCGCATAAATTAAAGATGGCCTCCAGGATTTCCAGCTAATCAGAAAAGCCGGTTTGGTAATTCATTTAAAGTTGCTCGATGTATCGATGATGTATACCAACTTTCGTATTGAACAGTTGAATGGTTTCCGAGATATGTATCATTATCCATTTCGCATAAAATTAAAGATGGCCGCCAAGGTTTTCACCCAATGAGGTCCCAATTAAATAGGCTTCTGGTCCTTGACTAGGTAAATAAGCATACCAAATTTGGAATTCTTCAGTGGAACCGTTCTCCGGCTATCTCGCTCACGTACGGACGTACGGACAGACGGACGTACGGACAGACGGAGGTACAAGACGACGACAATACCCCATGGCCAAAATTGGCCGAGGGGTAATAATCATTAGTCTTTGGTCTCAAATCTGAGAAAGAAACTTTCCGGAAGTGTTCTTCATCATGTCGACAGCGGTCAGTAATTCATGGAGACGGCATAGAAATATTGCGTGATGACTTCAAATCAGATCTGCACCTTACGGACTACAATCCTTCTCTGACACGACATCGTCTCTTCACTCTTCAGTATTTACAGCTGACTCAATCATAGCACCATCTATTATGTTACACTATCTCCACCAAGCGAATATTACTTCTTCTGGAGTTGTTCGACTCAGGACATCCAGAGATCTGGGGTTGACATAAACATGACCGGCGTTGGAGAAGATGCATGTTTTCATGCATGCTGCACCTCATCCACGAAGGCGTGCCATTTGTACGTGTGTCTCACGCGTAGATTGACAATGAGCACAAAAGCTAACACCAGATTGTGTCAAATTCAACATCCACCAGTCAGCCGTCGTCAATAAGGATTTCCGAGTTCGACAGTGGTCGTCAGTTCCCAAGTGAACATG
>JAVTVY010019370.1:0-77637 GCA_036873755.1 Hanleya hanleyi | reverse complement strand
AGTGACGTCCCTTCTTGTAGCCGACCCGCCGGCAGACGAAAGGGCGGGGCAGTTCACATGCAACTGCATGGACTAAAGAAAATTGATCTAAAATTTGAAGAAATACATTTTAATTCCGAATTTTTTTAACTTCTTGATATGGAAGGTGAAGGTATGGATATTCTCTTTAGTCAATATATAGAATATGCCCCGCCGTTTGATCCGCCTACTCTTGTGATGCAACGTCACAACTCGGGAATACCGTATTAATTTGAAGCGTAACTTGGATACCAGAAAAGATATCTTGCACAACTAGACCTCAAGGGGAGCCTGTATACCAAATTTCAGAAAGATCCATGAGCTATTTCCTGAGAATTCACGATAACAATATTTCAAGCGGAAATTCAAGATGGCTACCTGGCAGCCATATTGGATTTTCGAATCGGACCACAAGGAGAACCTGTGTACCAAATTTGAGGAAGATCCATGAAGTACTTCTCGAGAAATCACGATAAAGTTTCATTGGGAAATCCAAGATGGCTGCCTGGTGGCCATATTGGATTTTCCAATCGGACCAGGAAAGGTATCTTGCACAACTACACCCCAAGGGGAACCTGTGTACCAAATTTAAGAAAGATCCTTGCAGTACTTCCTGAGAAATGACGATAACAATGTTTCATGGGGAAATCCAAGATGGCTGTCTGGTACCGATATTGGATTTTCGAATCGGACAAGAAAAGGTATCTTGCACAACTAGACCCCAAGTGGAACCTGTATACCAAATTTCAGAAAGATCCATGAGTTATTTCCTGAGAATTCACGATAACAATATTTCAAGCGGAAATTCAAGATGGCTACCTGGCAGCCATATTGGATTTTCGAATCGGACCACAAGGAGAACCTGTGTACCAAATTTGAGGAAGATCCATGAAGTACTTCTCGAGAAATCACGATAAAGTTTCATTGGGAAATCCAAGATGGCTGCCTGGTGGCCATATTGGATTTTCCAATCGGACCAGGAAAGGTATCTTGCACAACTAAACCCCAAGGGGAACCTGTGTACCAAATTTGAGAAAGACCCATGCAGTACTTCCTGAACAATGACGATAACAATGTTTCATGGGGAAATCCAAGATGGCTGCCTGGTGGACATATTGGATTTTCGTATCGGACCAGAAAAGGTATCTTGCACAACTAGACCTCAAGGGGAGCCTGTATACCAAATTTGAGAAAAATCCATAAAGTAGTTCCTGAGAAATCGCGATAACAAGGTTTCATGGAGAAATCCAAGATGGCTGCCTGGTGGCCAGATTGGACTTTCGAATCGGACCAGAAAAGGTATCTTGCACAACTAGACCCCAAGGGGAACCTGTGTACCAAATTTGAGAAGGATCGATATCCATGCAGTAATTCCTGAGAAATCGCGATAACAAGGTTTCATGGGGGAAATCCAAGATGGTCGCCTGGTGGCCATATTGGATATCGAATCGGACCGGAAAAGTATCCTGCACAACTAGACCCCAAGGGGAACCTGTGTACCAAATTTGAGAAAGATCCGTGCAGTAATTCCTGAGAAATGACGATAACAATGTTTCATGGGGAAATTCAAGATGGCTGCCTGGTGGCCATATTGGATTTTCGAATCGGACCAGAAAAGGTATCTTGCACAACTAGACCCCAAGGGGTACCTGTGTACCAAATTTGAGAAAGATCCATGCTGCACTTCCTGAGAAATGACGATAACGATGTTTCATGGAAAACTCCAAGATGGCTGCCTGGTGGCCATATTGGATTTTCGAATCGGATCAGAAAAGGCATCTTGCACAACTAGACCCCAAGGGGAACCTGTGTACCAAATTTGAGAAAGATCCATGCAGTAGTTCCTGAGAAATCGCGACAACAAGAATTGTTTACGGACGGACGGACGGACGACGAACGACGGACGGACGGACGGACGACGGACCACGGACGAAAAGTGATTTGAACAGCCCACCATCTGGTGATGGTGGGAACAGCCCACCATCTGGTGATGGTGGGCTAATAAAAATGTCCGAGGCTATCCAAATGAATTTCCAAGTCATTTCCCCGAGTATATCCTACCCCAGTCACGGTGTGATAGCGAGCGGTTATATGACAGCCATAAATATATTTATTACCCGATGTTCATATGACCCTACTATCCACTATCAAGCCAAAAAAACACAAGCTATGGAACATAGTTCCAGAGATTGTGATATTTACCACTAAACTCGAGTGAAGGCAATTGACCGATTAGCCCTTTCGAGTGAGTTTCTACTATAATGATTTGGGACGTTTATTGAGATCATCGATTGCAGGATCTAGTAAATGCCATCAGGATAATTGTGTAGTCCAATACCAAGCGTCCATCCGACATTCAATATTCAGCCGTTGTCCATAAATATGTTCTCGTCAATAATCGAAAGGCCTATTTCGTATGGCAGCACTACTTTAAAAATGTGTAAGAAATAAAATACTAAAAAATACAACATGGTTTCTTACAAGAGAGAAGCGGTCAACACTTTTCAATGATGTCAATAAGATGTGATGATGGCCATTATTCTTTATCTTTGGTTGTGTATGTTCATCTGAACACGATGGAGATGTAAAACACATGATATTCAAACGAGCCCTAGCCTCGGCTTATGCGCAATTAGACATAAGTTACGAAATGTAGCTCATGAGATATTGTACGCTGTGATCGTATTTTGCCATCAGTGTATCTATCACAGAATTTGAGAAACTTTGATTCGAGGCATTTGGAGGTATAGCCCTGTTTGATAAGTTCCTGCAAAACTCATTTCATCTCACCGACATTAGAACTTCATTAGGAATGTACACCGCTGTATGGCGAACAAAAAAATTGTTACTTTCTCATCAGATTACATTCAATGTGGTTTCCCATTTGAACAAATATTATTCGTTGCGTATTCTTGGATGGCCTGGTGTCCGTGATGTTTAGGAGTCTTTTGTTTTCCACACTAAAACAGATTCCTGGCCGCGGCCTTCGTCACTCCTATCTAACAAATGATGAATTATAAGAAATAAGTCTTCTCTTTAAGTACAAATTCATTTATTTCTGCATGGGAAAACTAATGACTAGGGAAAGAAAGGTAGCATTTAGATATCTAGAGAGCTGTTGTACAAACAAGGTCACTAAACATTGAAGGACATGTACACGATCTTGATATGTTGGAAAAATCATACATAATATATTGGACGTCATGGCGTTTGATTTTTTTTTAGAAAAATCCATTCTACATACAATAAATACTACACGCATTTGGTTACTAGACATATACTTTATATATATAGTTAAAATAAGGGTCGACAGCCTAAAAATCTCAGAAGAAATACGAATCGTGATAAAGAAGTTGCAATATTAGTTTAGTCGCATAGCAAGATTATCTCTTCATTGTCCAAATATGACAGTGTGTTCGGTTGCTATCCCTGCTTGACCGTCGACTTACTCCTGTCTGTCTCATCGCCGGATTCTTGCAACGATCGCTTGTCCAATAAGTCTATCATGTTTTTGGCCTGAAAGAAATCATTTTCAACAACCATGAATTGTATATAATTCACCCATTAGCATCGCAATTTTTCTTGCTAAAACAAAATGTACATGTAGTAATCAGACCGGTCGAACGTTATTTTCGGTACATGCCTGTATTTCAGTTTTGTTCATGTAATCATTTTTGACGATATAGATATTGTACGTTAAACAGTCATCTGAATTCCTGCACCTGCAAAGTGCAGAATATAGCCGATATACAAATACTTGCAAACTTCGTGACATTATATTTTATCATACTGGGGGCGTTTTGAGAGTAGTGGAAGTGTTTTTTGCCCATAAAAATGTCCAAAATTGTTTTTTATTTCACCTCAAATAATTATTTCCTAATTTATTGTATAATTTTACTGAAGATTGTAGCATGCATAAAAAATTGGAAAAATCTGACATAAAATTCACCACCAAGTATATTTTGATACTGCGGATTTTGATACACGA
Organism: Hanleya hanleyi; assembly: GCA_036873755.1. Classification (NCBI taxonomy): domain Eukaryota; kingdom Metazoa; phylum Mollusca; class Polyplacophora; order Lepidopleurida; family Hanleyidae; genus Hanleya; species Hanleya hanleyi. The sequence goes on along the minus strand of JAVTVY010019370.1, from coordinate 73,631 downwards.
TTAACAAAGTGGTGATATATGCCAGTAAATTTGCAAGTTGTATCCAAATTAGCAATCGGTCTTATTATCAGTCAACCTGTAACCATCTCGGTCATCTATACGCGGTAAGACTGAGCCTGGGATCGTGTGTATCCATTTCAGACTACTTTCGGCAACTGCTAGAGGGAATTTCCAGAAATCAATACCACGTGACTTCGTCAGCCAATCAGCTAAAGTCTACCGACGTAACCCCAACGTAACCCGCCATTTTCGAGTCATGTGATGATCTACTTCTTCAAAATTACAGATCTACCACACCTCTTGGATGATACGAAAGTTATTCATACCTATATATTTTGTAAGCCCAGGCAATATCTGTTTCCAGGGTATGTATGAAAACCTGTAATTTATCAGAGTTTTCGAGTCTGTTCTCCGCCGGATGAAGGCCGAACAGAATCCGGTAAAACACCGGATATCGCTCCGCGATAATGGAGACACACGATTCGCAAGCCATCTTATGGATGGCGAAGTGTACGCAAATGATTATCAGTCTGTGCGTACGATTGTGAAGATAAGGTTCACCTACCCAAATATAAAAGGTTGCTACTCCGTTGCTAACTCCTCGTACTTCCTCCAGATTGTAAGAGTTGAGGATTTCCTTCACTCTCAGTTGAACTTCTACGGGTACACTATCCGTGTCAAAATTTCTGATCATCTTCCTGAGGCTATCTCTGCCCAGCCGACTCACATACGACTGTATTTCAGCCCATTCCTATGAATAGATAATACCCTTTAATTCCTCTTAATAATTAAGGGAGTAGATCACGTTACCTATGGAGCCATAACGTGGGGACATTTGAAATCTTTCGATACAGTTTCATATTATTATTGTCCTGCCACCTTAAAATAGGAGAAAAGTAAATTAAAGATAGATATCTAACACAACAAAACCATTTATCCGTATTACCAGTCGTCCCAAAGTGAAATAGTTTTGGCCGAGACACAGGCCTTTGCGATTCATCGGTTAGACGGCACAATAGATGTTAGGTGGTAATAGACGATGTTCGTGGTGCCTCCGAAACTTGTCCCGTAGTCCCACCTAGCTACGAACGCCACTTTATAAATGCATTTGGAGATACATCCCAAGAATATTTCCCATCTCCAGCCAACTTCCACATCTTCACCTCTCTCAGAGCGAAAAAGGCTGAATTTATCCGTTATATCGCCGCGATTTGAAAACAAATTATGCTGACCGCCATTTCATAAGGAGTATATCAATTTTGCCTCATGTGGTAAATTGAAGAACATCTGACTTCGTGAATTATGAATAGTGACCGTTTAACACGAAAACGGGCACACACAAGCGTTTGCCATTCAATATTCATCCGTCGTCCATTAAAAAATTTCCACGTCCAAAGACCTGATTAATATAATAGCATTTGCACCATATTAAAAGAATAAATCATAGTGTACAAAAAATACAGTTTCCTGTAAGAGATGCTGTCAACAGGTTTCAATGATGCCGACAAGACATCATGTGTACCTTGGGAATATTTAATACATGGGTTCATACAGTCGCTAGACCCGGGTTAAGCGGAATTAAATGCAGGTTACGACACGAAACACCATAGATCGTGCACGCTACCCTTGTTTATTGCTATCAGCATGTCCTACATCATGATACTCAAAAAATATCGCTAATCAGTATTTATAATTCATATGATTTTCGCTGTAAAGTTGTTATGTGGAGAATGATGCATCTCAGACACGCTTTGATTGTGACCATTCATATGAACTAATACCCTGGCACAGGATGCATACATATACATAGGTGCGATATATATATATACAGATATTGTGGTGATCCTCTTTTTTATTTCATGATTTGTCATATCTTAGCCTAACGCTTAAGCAAATATGCACCTTTAAAAATCAATGTGATCCACACCCTTAAAAATATCAGTAAACCGTCATGGTATCACCACAGAAATACCATTTCATATCAATTAAGTTTACTCAGGATGCACCATAAAGTGCCCCCTACATAGTTGAAATTTCCACTTAGAACGACTTCGACTTAACAAGAAATAGATTTTGTCAAATCGGTTGTCAGTTGGACGTTGAAGAAATAATTTTACGGACAAGAACTATAACACTATTACAAGTTCTATCGGCAATGCGGTCAGAATCTCAGTTTGGTTTGGTATTAATTATCTCCCATGATGTGTCGACAGATTCTCGGTACAAATTATTTCCCCTTAAATGGAGACTAACACGCAACTCGAAACTGGAACACAACGTACACATTTTGATTTCTCTGTCATTTCGATCAATGACACGGATTTGACGCCTGTATTTAAAGTCCGTTATTAACGCTGGGTTTCTTTAGATATCAACTAACAATTTTTTTTTGCGAAAAATTTAAATGCGCAACTCAGAAATACCAAGGCATTCCACAGCATTATACTGTTTTGTAGATCGCATGTTCATTGCCAATTTGAGAGAAATATGAGAGATGGGAAGTTGACGACGTCTGGCGACTAAAAAGCAACAACATGATCTCACAGAAAGTCTCTCGATCGGCACCTTACATTCAGCCACTAGAAAACGGAGGATTCTCCGAATTAGCCTTAGTATCTCAGCCGTGATTTTACTTGTAGCTGTTTATGAATTTAAAATAACCAGACGGCCCTTAGCACCGGCGTACACGGAATTAGATACGCTTGCTCGGGAAATGTGATGACAGACCAGCTCAAATAACTATCTCATCGGATGTATCGAGGGCGTCTGATGGAATACACGCCTCAACATGAGGTAAACATGATAAATGCAAGAATACCCTGCCAAAACAACCAGTAACGTTTGTAACAGAAACCACGATGATACTTGTCTGCCAGAATAATGCAGACAGTAAAACTATATAGCATTACTTATGAATGTCAGGTTACCTTTGATACTTTCAACAGAGAATCTAACGACAAAAATGCTCAGAAATCGATACACATGCCAATGGCAATCGTGTTTAACCAGTCTTGTTTTCGCTTAGCGAAAAAAATATGAATGCATTAAGAACCTCGAGTACCAAATGGAATGTGATTAGAGACAATAACCCCGTGTCAGAAGTAAATGATAAACTCTGCAATTCTCACACTTACCAGGAGTCTGTCTTCCTTGGTACCCAATAGCATGTAGCAAGCCGCCATGACCTCGTGGACGGATGGAGGAGGATTACAATAGCTGCGGATCTCTGATATAACTTTTTGATCCATATCGAGAATATCATGGCTGTAACGGTCCAGTGCTCTTAAATGATCCCTCAACTCCTCAGCTTTGCGTGTCAAGTTCCGAAGTTTGCCTTCGTGATCGGAATTGATGGCGTCGTCGATGGCTCTGTCGAGAGTTCCCAGATGTCGACGTAAAATAGCTTCTCTCAGGGCTGTATCGATTAAACAATTATGTCCGAAGTTATTGGCATCACAACAAATGCTGTATCGATTTAAACATGTTTGAATTCGAAATCTCAAACGCATCTTAGCGATCTATTCCTTCATGCATGCAGAAATTCCGTATGAGTTTAATAGGGATGTATTTGAAGACATGATGCGAATGACATGGGACATATGCTACTGCAAGATCATACTACGAGTAAAGTACACTGGAATGTAAAAAAACTTAAGTGTGCGCGTTGTTGTGACTCTAATCGAAATACAGTTTCCACCGGGTACGCATTAGTAGAGAAAATCAGAACCGTAGCATGTTGACATCAAGGACTGACGCCAAGACTGAAGCGTGTGCACTGGAAGCATCACTTAACAAATAACAAACCTGCTATCAAACAAACGTTGAGGTTGCCCTACATCTGTCATTCATTGCATAATATTAGAAACTGTCTTCAAGTTAATATATGGCCAGACGAAGTACTACAGGTTAGACGAGGAAATTCACGAAATAGATACGTGTTTGAGATGCCTGGTTGTAAGCACTAAGACATATAGCACAGTTGCTATCAACTGGACAATTATGTGTAAGCACAGTGTCACTGCTTGGAGAATAGTGTTGATGTACCCACAGGCTCGCAAAACAAGAGTTTTGCGGGGTGTGGAGGGTGGTATTAGGGTGAAATGTCGAAATATGGGGTCTCTATATATAACCCCATGCTTTATATAAATCCACATCAAGGTGTGAAACGGAGTTTGGGTGAATCGAGAAATAAACGGTTTACCGCCAAACAAAATACATCAGCATATTCTACAATTATCACTTTATATATTTCCGTCGTCAAATTAGTAAATTTGTGCAATTTTTTTACCTTTGCCGGGCGATTCAAAATCCAACGTAACTGTCCGTCTATCTAGGAACAGTTAGATAATGGCGGGCTTCGTTCTCAATTCTGATTGGTCAGTCGCGACACGCCTCCGGCAAGAGAGGTCACGCACTGGTCAGCTGTCGCGACTGACCAATCAGAATTGAGAACGAAGCCCGCCATAATCTAACTGTTCCTAGATGGACGGACAGTTGCGTTGGATTTTGAATCGCCCGGCAAAGGTAAAAAAATTGCACAAATTTACTAATTTGACGACGGGAATAAATAAAGTGATACTTGTAGAATATGCTGATGTATTTTGTTTGGCGGTAAACCGTTTATTTCTCGATTCACCCTAAGTTCGTTTCACACCTTGATGTGGATTTACATAAAGCATGGGGTTATATATAGAGACCCCATATTTCGACACTTCACCCATATACCACCGCCCACACCCCCAAAACTCTTGTTTTGTGGGCCTGTGATGTACCTAAGCGCAACTGTAGGTAATCCATTCTCTCTAAGGCGGCCGTAAGGTCTCCATTATCCTCTAAACCTTGCTTCTCAAAATGCCAGATAGCCTCGTCCAGGTCGTATACGTCATTCCCACAGGTGGCGTCTCTTAGCATCTGTCTAATCCTTCTCTATGGAAAATAACAAGGTATAAAAATTGTGAATAATCACGAAAGTTGATGACATTCTCTCCAACAATTATATTCAGAGATGTTGATGATGAGTACTACACAATTTTATATCTGAAAATCACAAACATTGTGTTTATCGTTGAAGTCGCATTTGTTTAATTTATAAATGCACACGCAGTTGTCATCCATGAAACGAATAATGTTGTACCTTTATTCTGTATATAGTAGCGTAATTATGAAATTGACTTTGCGTGCCATTGTATTTGGCAAAGAGGTGGGTACATGAGCATTAAGACCTTGAAGAATAATGTGAAAGGAACTCCGATGATTGATTTATTTCGGTATCTGTTATGTTACTCGTATGAGTAGTTCATGAATTATGGAGTTTTTTTAAATGACTTCAATCGTGGGAATATCTCTGATATTGGTATTGAAGTCAGATACTATTCATTTAATTCTTATCTACGCGTCTTATATCCAAAGTTGAGAGAAAACAAGTACAGTAGCTTTCGAATTGAACACAAATAATGTGTAATTCCGCCAGCATAAATAAACCTTCGTACTTTCTTGCAACTATTATAAAATAGTAGATAAAGGGACATCACTCGTCTTAAGGGACATCACTCGTCTTACCAGCTGTGCTCTTTCGTTTGGATCGTCATTTCGAGGTGTTTGCTGTTGTGTGTTTCTTTTCCTTTTTGGTCCTGTTTCCTTCGAAAGAAATTATATAACAGTTGCGATGTGCTTGAAGGAACATTTCCAGTTTTACAATTTTATTAAAGAACTTAGTAAGGCAACATTATATTATCTTATTTATTTCAGGAAATATCATCAACATACTTGTATCTGTCGCAAGATGCCGAATAGATTTTTTTTCAATGTTCTGAGAGACTGAAGTACGATTTAGCGTTTCTTGCTGTGAATACTACTGTGCCCAGTAGTTTATTATCACATACTTTCGTTGGCAAAACATTGCCAGTTGATGTAGGGCGATTAACAAACCCAATGTAATATTTAATAGTCTTATTTTCCAAAATTATATAATCAAATAGTCATGAAACGAAATGCTATGCAATTTAATAGGAAAAAGTATATTAATACAAAGCCAGTTTGCTTGCCAGATGTTTGAAAAAGAAGCAATAAGCGTAAATGGGGAAAAAATGTTTGCGCTAGTAACGAGAAAGAGCGTGCGTTCATACATGTTGATGTTTGATTGTATTTTAAGCTCTCGCATTCGTTAAATCAGCATCCTACCGTCCAATGATACACCCGCTATATGTTTTAGACAATGCATGCGACTAGTGTTAATATATATTTCTATTCTACGCTATATGCAAGTATTTGTAACAATTTCAAGTAGAAAAGCAACAAAACAAAACAGAATATCTCGCAATGATATGAATTGATTGCAAGATGTATATCGTAACATGCTGGACTGTGCAACAGCAATACACACACAGGAGATTTTTTTTGGTGAAAAATAACTAAACCAAGTCAGATAAAGACATCATTATTGAATCACATGCAGTAAGTGCTGAAAAAGATGGCAAGGTGATAATGCGGGTGAGAGTGATCAGTGATATATATAGGCAATGGTGAGGCAGCACGAATGCCTCTTACGTTTGATATTGGTATTATGTACACTTCTACGGACGGCGTTGGTTCTTCCTCTATACTAACACTTTGTTCGATTTCGCTCAATTCGTTTGTTTCCCCAGCCTGATCATGAATACTAGATTCTTTCTCCCCATCTTCTGGATCAGATTCGCCCTGCAAGGTGACAAGTTTAATTTGGGATATAACAAAGCGCATAAATAAGGACCAATGTATGTGTCAAATATCACCATTAAAAATAAGGGCTACGCATAACATAGCAATACATAAATTGTTATCCATGAACAAGCCTAGTGCTGTACAGTCTACGTTCTATATGTTACACGGTATACCTTTTTTTTATCTGCTACCAAGCAAACAAGAAACTTTATGACGTTCTGAACCATCACATTCTGATACATATATTGGGTTTTGTAATTTGAACAATTCTCCTTGCTGAAACAGGTACAAAACTTCCCTCGACGACGGGTCATATACTGGAATTGGGATACAAGGTAGACATTAGTTTAAACACAACATATTTGAATGAGTTTACCACCGCTCTGATATACAACTTGATAATCTCATGAGAGCAACAGTTATCTAGTCTTGTCTAAATAGTTCATCAACCTGTTCAAGCCTATACTGCTACCCCAACCCTATACTCTTACCCAACCCTACACTGTTACCAGCTATAGTGATATTCATAATTGATTAACAGTGTGGTGTATTTCAGAGACTATTCATGTTAAATTCATTCATATATTATTTAACGAAGACAATACTTTAGAGATAAACGACACAAGTGTGTTCAACTCAGAACATGTTATTTAACTTACCTGTCATATCGATTAATATTTGTCATGAAATATCATATGAAAATATCATAAAGCGCCTTGGGTAAATGCCCGGAAGTCTAGTACATTCATTGGTAATACATGTATGAACAATGTGGCTAAAACGACAAAATAGCTGCGTAAGTGCTACAAAGAGGAGAAACAGCATACAAATCACACTGAAGCCGAGTAAATACTACCCTTTGCATCATAGTTACTTGTCCATATTTCTATTTATGATAATATAACCAAATCAGAACCAGATTATTAAGGTCGATCACACAGTTTCAACTCCAATGGTCCAGTTACTATCAGACTGGTAAATGAATGCAAGATAACTTAGAGCAACGAGATTCAAAGCTGGAGGGTTAAAATGATCTGAAAAAAATAATTATCGTCTATCGACGTTTTTATAACTTCGAGATCGCGGAACATAATGAAGTTGGGAATCTGGAATGTCATGGTGATATACGTATGCCATATGTGCATACGAAATGTTCTCCGTCGTTATGTATTATCCAATACGCTCTTGGGTTTACCGAGGTAAAATTGGAATTCTTCTGACAAAAAATATACATAACTCCTCATTGAATGTTGAGTAGTTTCCACGCTTGAAATAACAACATGAATTTAACTGCGGTGAATTTTCGCTATCAAGTTGAGGTCAGGCTATTACGTAGTGCTACTTTCTCGTGTGTGACGCTGTTCGGCGAATGCTCGTGTCAGCTGTATCTGCTATGATGGAAACAAGACACACATACATATTATTCTGAATTATTCTTATATTTTTATTATTCAGAAATTTGCGGACTTTTACATACTTTTTCTGCGATTTACGGCAAATAACGATAATCATGAAGGTTTGATACAATGTAGCGATTGACATCTCGGTTTATGCACTAATTCGTTAATCATAGGCAACTTTTGCGATAGTGACATCGGCGGCATATCAATCGAGTACTTGATTCAGTTTTGAGACGAAAAATAGTTGCGAGATCAAACTCAGGCAATGCAAAATAGCAAATATAAAAAAAAACAATAAATAGTAATGAAATGTCGCGTCTCTTGACTTAACCTTTCACTGGAAAATTATTTGAGATATTCAAGCGTATCCATGCAATCTTCCATGTAATTCAATTATAGCAGTTTGTTAATAATTTTACAATGATGTTACAAGAGATTTCGACCAACAAAAAACCTTGGGAATTCCCAATTGAGATATCGTTTGTTACCGATTTTGAGGATTCCTATTTGGAATATCAATCGCTATCGATTTTAATGATTTTCATTCCATATATCAATCGTTACCGATTTTGATAATTCCCAATTGAGTTAGGACTCTATCGATCTTGAAAATTCTCATTCAACATAGCATTGTCGATTTCGATAATCACCAATCGAGATATCATTCATTATTGATAACTAGATACATCATTGAATTGATGGCATCTATAGTCAGCTATATTCTGCGATGTACATACTAAACTCATTTAAAGCTTAAAATATTAGATATCATCAATCATGCAGTCTCTATTAGCTATCAGAGAATGTTACAATCGATTTATTGTGTTCGTTTTCGGTCGCCATTTAGAATGACTTTTTAATGCATCTTGTAACTCAAGATTCTGGTGGCCGATATGGTAACGTTATGTGTCACCAATCGTTGTTCTATTTTCAAAAGGAGTTGGCAAAACGAGACGAGCAAACGTCGTCTTGAATTTCACGATCCTTGCCTCTCAATAAATATTAATTCGTATTCACTTTGTTGCTGCGTGAAATTCATGTGAACTATCCACATAGGCGGCAGACATGATTGTTTTGAATAACATATCACAGAGACATTGGACGAACATGATAACTGGGACACTGGGGCCGATTACTCGAAAGTCAACTTAAGTCCAAAAATGGTACTTAAGTCCCTAAATTGACTTAAGTGAGTGATAAATGACTTAAGTGCATTCCCCGAAACTTTTCTTAGCAAATAAATTGCCTCAAATTTGCTTAACTTTAAGTCTGGTCAGAGGTGACTTAAGTGTATTTTAAAATGCTTAAGTACCAAAAAAATAAATTCAAGATGGTCGTCATAATGTCCGTTTCAGTGGATAAAAAATGCAAAATATCCAATAGAAGGTGAAATTTATGCAAATCGCCGAAGGTGATACAAAAGTGAATCGAAAATCAATCCCATACAACTCGATTTTAATGAGAAAACGTATTGAAATTTGTTTGAAATGGCGTTTTGGTGTATCTGAATGGCAAGGAGCACCCCTCTCTGAATGCTGCTGCAGGTATGGTATATTGAGGTAAGCGTGTTGACAGTTGTGTGTTTGATTCAGTTGTTGACGAGGTTCTCTCACACGGACACTCTCACACGGACACTGTGTCATCATGATGCGAACTGCTGACACTTGTGTGATTCAAATTGATGTATGCGCCAAGATTGTCCAGCGTTAATTACATACGATAATCAGTGTATTATGAAGATAAGATCGAGCATGAATCAATATGCATGTTAGCTACGGGTTAGTTGTGGAGATATGCGATACATTTTCGGAATTTGGGAGAAAAAAACTAACCGTTTGACGCAGTCGATTCCCGCACTCGGCGATCAACAAACACGAGCGCCTCCTACAACTAAGCAGGTCGCACGAATGACCTCCCTTCATGAGGGTTCATATGGGGGCGTCCTCCAGCCGCACTTTTCTTTCAGACCTTAATGTCTCCAATCCATGTATTGAATTGCTCAATTGATAATTTTGTATGAACAATATATATTGTTCAGAACATTTGTTTGCTGGTATTAGTCTCTGAATCTCCAAACATTTGGTTTTTGAGGCAAATAAATATTTAATTATTATATTTACAAAAATGAATTAATATATTCACAGAACAAAATAATTGATCAAGTTACAGTTTACAAGAGAATTTGTTTTAAAATAAAAACATTAGAGATGTTAGAGGAAAGCATGTTTGCCGCGACTTCTAGCTTTTAATATAAAACATATTTCAATACTTCAATTGAAAAAAATGTAAATACCTTTTAATGTACATTTTGATTCCAACTTACTGACTGAACCAGAGATATTCCTTTCTCACACATGTACAATGCATTCCTCTCCAGCAATCAATAATGACATTTTTCAGCCTTATTTGCAAGAGTCAAAACTTGATAGAATAATCTTATAAGATATATTTTGTTAGTTGATTCCATGCTTTCTTGTTTCTGTAAAATTGTTCGGGAGACAGGTAAGAAAATAGTCTTGTATACTGTGTTAAGAAAATAATCCTGTTACTTCACTCAAACATTTTTTGCACAGAAGATTATCTTGAAAATAACCTCAGTTTGACAAAAGCAATTAAGTATTAAATTTCATTACTTTTCTTAAAAACAACATTTTGGGGTGTTCTATATAAAATTGTTAGAATCATTTGTCATTTTGTGTTTTGGGAAATCTTAATTTTATAAATCTTTTTTTTTTATGTGGGACAGTTGTATTTAACCATCAACAGTGCTATTTACAAAAATGAGTTGTCTTTTTCTGGCTTATACCTACAATACTCCAAAGATGGATCCTGCAAATTTACCGTGTGACCAATACGGTTAGGTGCGACGTTAAAATTCAAACAACCAACCAATCCTGCAAATTTATGCACAGAATGGGTTCTGACAGATGGAACACTCATGGCTATACATGAACATGCATGTATGTCAGTTCAATATTGCACTTTTTGCATTCAGTGATATTTTTTCTACACGATTGATTTATTTGTCAGTTGTTTAATCTCGACATATGCCTACTCTAATTGTTTGTGCAAAATCTCTGATAGCAGCTTAGTTTATGCTAGTCAAGATAAAACTTATTATTTACTTCTGGTGGAATGATGTTATAAACCTAATCCGAATTTCGCACATTATTGAGAGAACAAAGGACCAGTGATTTCAGTTGATCAGCTACTAGTTGGTATAATTTCACTTTGACCTATCTGTTAGCCCAGGAGAATATTTTGAACTGCTTATAATTGACATAATTTTTTAAAGATGTGCTATATTTTTCAGTACCAGTATTCAAAGAAAGTGTCATAATGCTTGAAATAATGTATAATTCTGGAAATATTACATGAAAATATGCCAGCTATCTAAGTTAAAAATTTCTCCTGAGTTAAAAGATAGAACAAGTGAATTATGAAAACCACTACATCAGCTGAAATCACTGGTCACAACATGGACATACTTTTCTTTGTATTATCAATAATGTGCGAAAGGCAGATTTCAATAAAATTAGACTGGGTTTCCATAGATTTAGTGCTTAAAGCTCGAAACAATAAGCAGTAGGAACTGGTACATCAGAGCTTCAAATCCCACTAAATATTCTATTCTAGAGGGTACACAAAGGATTTCCACATTATTCTGTTCAGATCAACTACAAGTACTACTTTAGTGAGAGCACATGTGAAGATTGACTATGGTCGTTATGGTCAGAGATGCCAAACAAATTATCATGAATGAAATATGTTCCACAGTCAAATTCAGCATGTCCATAGACCCTAAAATGGAATTGTTATTCAGGAATAAAGGTAATAAATTACTTGAGTCTCTGATATTGCAATGTTATTCAGTTGAAAATTGATGATTTATAACAAATTTATTGTTTCAAGCTTAAAGTGATCTATAATCAAGATAATACACATACATGTATCACCAGGGGTAAGATGTATACATCTTCAAGATGAATTTCTTCAAGGGAGTTTTCCTTTCTCTGCAACTGGACATATGTGTGTTTGTGTTTATAACACACTACCTGTAATTCTGGTAGTGCCTTTTGACTTATTTGTACAAATTGTATGGTGATTGTTTGAGTAATATCTGAGCTGAAGGTGTATTAGATAGGCCTGCAGTCAATTAAATCCATTTCACATGTCAAGAAAAGGAAACATTATTTGTTAAGACAGTATTCTGGGTTCATACTTCATGTAAGCATGACGAGACAATGCATACAATAGCCAAGTCTGGGGACAACAATGTGTCTAGACCTGTGCCTTTTCAGCGACACAAAGACCCAGACAATAGTTCCTACATGAAGTATCGACCGTATTCTGAGCAATAAAAGCCAATATATTGTGACAAGGTATCCACATAACATTAATCTGTTATAATTTTGTTGGTCTTGAATTTTCTTTTTTTTTACATTATATATGTGTTGAATAATGTGAACCCTGCCATTGGATGGATGTTCATCTGTTACAGTATGTGGTATACATATTACTGGTAATTTGGATAAAATTTCTAAATCCATCAAGAAATTAAAGCTGTGGACTTTTCTGGAATATTTCACCTGATTGACTGTTCAGGGGATTGGAAATAACATGCTTGCTTGATGTAACAGGTTACTATCAACGGTCTAAGTGAGCTACGTAAATTTATTAGAACCACAAATATTGAATATTTTCCCTAAATTGTGGGGGGGGGATTGAATTCAGATAGGGGGATTGAATTATTGGAGGTATTACCGTCATCACCCCAAGTACATATTACCCCTGGTGGTACATGTATGTATATTAGCATGATTAGTGACTATTTTAGGCTTGAAACAATATACTTGTTATAAATCACATAATTTTCAACTTAATAATATTGAACATTGCCATATCAGAGACTAAAATAATTTATCTTCTTTATTCTTCCATAACAACTCCATTTTAGGTTCTCTGCACCATAATTATTATGATCACAAGTAAGATGAGTATTACGGGTACTGCCCAACAAATGGGTCCATATTCATGGTTGCAGTTCTTTTTCATTATACACTGTAAAAAACACATGTATGTACTGTGTGTGTTTAACCTTTGAACAAGTGGAATCTTAATATCTCACATTTATCCAATCTTCGTTGCTGAGCATACCAATCAATGCAACAAACATGAATTGGCAATAATTGATTCTATAATACCGGTATGTCAGTGTAAGCATATGACTACCATGTTGAAATATGACTGTATTTTCGCTTAATTTCTACCACTTTAGCCATGTCACCACCCTCCCCACCCTACACACATCCTGTATTGAGCATGGGAGACCTGTGACAAGCAATTACTAAATCTTTGATGGCTACCCAGACATTGACTGTTAGGGCATGAAATTAGTGGTTCATAATACTATAGTATGCTGCTCCAGATCTCAATTTTGAAAATTTATGTCTTCAAGTAGATGGGAAATAAATATGAAGCATTCATATAATGCATAGTTAGCAATTATCAGAGCTGGAAATAAGGATTGGGCATAGTAACATATTCACAGGTTGCTGTGAAATTTGAGGTGGTAACCCGACAGGTTATGGATATGTTAAATCACACTCAACAAAGTCATGTTTATGCGGATCTGAAGACAGGTTGGTGGTATTCTGGGAGAGGTAATCTGAAATACAACTTACCACCCTAAGCAAATCAACTAGAAGTGTGTAACAATAGCTGGAGATCACCAAACCACCTACACCACAAGACTCTTGCACAGTCTCTACCCAGAAAGATCATGAGATGCAGTGTTGACACACAATCGGGGGATAATGGGTGAGACTAATTGTGTACGTTTCATAGGCTGAGTATTTGAATTCCAGCATCAGCTCATCTCCTGTGATGCATCACTCAATTTTTTTTTACTGCATGAACACAACAGATGCAATTTTACTGCGCAGCATCAGGAGTTCAAAGTAGGGAGGCATGCCCAATGCATTCTAGCTAGTTTAATCTAAGGTTACAGACTTCTAGTTGATATGCTTCTGTAACCACTTATTTCCCAACTGGAGTTATAGCAAGGATTCATCCACAACAATTTGTTTATTCATGTTATATCGTGTTATTCTGCCAACCTTTATATAACGGTAGACTAGAGTCAAGCAATAAAAATAATTGAACTGAAATTGTATCACATTTGCATTCAGTGCAAAATGTTGGTAAATGGTCACCAAATATAGATCGAATACGTAGATCATCATGATCTTGAGGTCAAGTATCATTTCACCTTTCTAAGACTACCAGTCTAATTAGCCTTAATTGCCAGTATTTACAAATTATTTCCCATCACATGTGTTGAGTGAGTGCAGAGTGAATATGATTTAACGTCGCTTTCAACTATATTTCAGTCATATCACGGCGTTGGGTCCTATTCCTTTTCACATCCGGGAACCCCACAGGTGCCTCAGTTAGTCGCCTCTTACGGCAAGCTCTCTGAGGAGCTGAGGCTTATTCTTACCATGAACTGCGGTGTGCACAACGACATCCCAGGTCAATCCCCGGAAGCCCCCGGAAGCCACCATCGATCTACCACAAATCCAATCTGCTGGTCTACATAAAACTGATATGAAATAGACAATAGATAAAGCCAGAAACAGAGACAAGAATATTTCTTTGCTCACTTCTAGGCTATTCTATTTCATATTATTTAAAACGTCTAATTCAAATAAAAAAGTTTTTTTTACATTTGAGTTCTCCATTATTATGTAAGATGTAGGTTGTACCAGTATTTTGAGCCCTAATTTTTGTAGGGAAACGATAATTTGAAATATAATTATAATGCTAACAAACCACAATTGGCCTGGTGGAGCTTTTTGAAGTTTTCCTAAAATTGAAATCTTGTGCACAAAGATTTATTTTGCAAAATGCACTTCGAATTTCAGAGATTTTTTTTTCTTCTGTCAATTGCAGCTGTTGCCACTGATTAGATTACATACATACATTAGTTTATTAGTTTGATAATTTACTGGTACTAGTACAACAGCGCGTATTGCGGACGGGAGGCGAGGGCATGGGCCATGATAGGAGTAGAGTGTCGGAAACTGGGGTATCAGTAATCATGGTAATGACGGTATATCATGTTTTCTTCGCTCATACAAGACACATGATACCGACACACCAGTATTTAAGCCAATGACGTCCCTCTCGCCCCCACACGAACAAAACTACGTCTTGACGGCCTTTTGAGCGATAATCCATCACCTTTTATTCACCATCCTGCATTTTCGCGCACCTTGCACTTCCGGACACCATTTATACCGTATTTCACAGAAGAGTTACAATAAGGCCCCCTACAACGTTGAACATATTTTACTTAGCTAAGTTCGTCAAAATCTGTTTTGTGGAACGCACTTAAGTCAGAAACCAAAGTGAACTTAGCCAAGCAAAAATATCGCACTTAAGTGAAAAACTTAAGTCGACTTTCGAGAAATCGGCCCCTGGACACTGCATGCACATGTATCTTACGATTGATTCGTGTGGCGTTATGGAATGCGCAGGCGCAGATTCGCGCGACGTTGCCGAACGAACAAATCCGTGTGATGTTGTCGAATGCACAGATCCGTCTGGTGTCGAATGCGCCGATCCAGACGCATCACAGTCTTTCATACTGCCGTGTTGTATGCCTGACAGGTACCTTCCCAACGCCTGATACAACTGGATGTGGCGTAAATATTACCGATTAATTATGCAAAATTTGGATTTTAAAGAACCACACTTTATGAAAGTACATGGATTGACCATTGAATATTGTTAGCATGCAACAGTAAGACGATCTCAGATTACTATTACGCTTCCAGCAATTATTGAGAAATGTTTGGTTTTCGAGGACATTTGTAGGACAAGCTGCATCATCTCATAGGATACGAACAGTATATATTAATTGCTGTACATAGTTGACTACAGAGGGAAAAGCAAACAATTCATCAAAAAGCATTGAAATGGTATCTTTATAAAAATGTAAGACGACATGGTCACATGCACGGTGATGTTCTTACTTCCGGATCGGGTGCAACAGGCTCATTTTGTTGCATCACTTCCTGGAAGTCTACTTGCGGTTGTTCTGGTGTTGGAGATCTTGGAACCTAAAATGATGCCAAGCACATCAATAATTATGTCCTCATACATTGTATTCCAGCTAAGATACCTCAGCCTAAACTGTGTTATCTGTTCCTCAATAGTATTACTCATAGAGTATATTGGTGAGGAATCTAAGAGATGGGGACAATTGATTATGTCTGACGAATCACCTCACAATCAGGCTAGATTAAGGAGGATTCTAAGCCGTAGTCTTACTCTCTCAGACGCGCTGTTATTGTTGGTGTTCACGTGGAAATTACGAGGTAACCAAACGGCCCCTAGCATCGGCTTAAGCGGAAATAGACACGCTAGCTCGCGAGCTGGGATGACAGATCAGACCAAATAAATAATTCATCTCTTGTTAATGGACGAGCACCGAATACGTCTGAGGGATTAAACCCCTTTACATGAGGCAAACATGGTAAATGCAGGAATACTCAGAAAAAACCTCAACCTATAATGTCCAATGTCGTCCGGTTGTTTCCTACCAAGACAATAAACCTATAGATATATGTCAAATGACATGTACAGAGGGCTGCATTCCTGAGTACTCCTTATTCGCTCGTACATAGGGACATTGGGAGAGAACAGGTGCATTTATTGGTGGTTATTCACCAATGAAACTGCTTCTTCACGTACGTGTGGGTTACCTAAAATACAAGTCGCCGACACTTGGTGAAGCTAAACAGTCATACTACTTCAAACTATCATTAAAATGTATACGTTGTCAAAAACACTCTGAAGTGAACCCATGAGTCGACGATATTATTGAACATCGTTTCTGACTGTGTACGACTGGAATGCTCACCAACAAATGAGTAGGTAACTAACCAATACTTCCACACAGCTTAAATGCAACCGTCAGCCAGACTTAGAAATTAACTTGATCGAAACAATTTGGATAAAAATTGAACTAAAAGGAAAAGATATCCTACTTAACGTATCTTACATTACTCCAAAGAGTCCAGCCATTATATATGAAAACTTTGAAAATATGGTCGAAACTGCGCTGGATACTAATTCAAACCTTGTACTATGCGGGGATCTAAATGACGATCTGTTAAACGACAACTCACGTTATCTGAGCCACATTTGTGACCGTCTTAATATCAGTAATATTATAAAAGAGCCCACCAGAGTAACAGCCCATTCGGCCACATTGCTAGACCCAATCATCATTACTGACACCATAAACGTTCAAGACTGTGGAGTAATAAGGGTTGACGGAGATATAAGTGATCACAGGGCTACCTATATCGAGGTTCTAGTGAAACATAACTTGAAACATGCATACAAGAAAGACAAGTTTGGGTATATAAGGCAGCAAATTTCGAGTTTTTCAATAATTTGATATCCGATTTCGACTGGACAGCAACTCTGGAAAATTCCAAAGATGTTGATGAAGCTGCGGAAAAATTTACTAATCAATACCTGGAATTTGCTAAGATGAGTATTCCATATAAAACTGTGACAATACGACCCAAAGATAAACCTTGGTATGATTCTGACCTAAGAAAAGCAATGAGAAAGCGTGACAGACTGAAAAAAAGGCACTTAAGACTAATAGACTTCTAGACTGGAACAAATACAAACGCAGTAGGAACCAAGTTAATAACATGAAAAAATATGCCCAAACTAATTATTACAATAACATTGAAAACCTACTGGAAACCTCGAAAACAAATGACCCAAAATTTTGCTGGAAGACATTAAAGAGATTCGTTAGCGATCCTCAAAATACATCTGAAATCCCCCCTTTAAGAGTACAAAACTCTGGACAAACGGAATCCATCTGTTTTAGTGATATAGACAAAGCGAATGCATTGAATAATTTCTTCGCTTCCATCTCTACTATAGATGATTCGGCCGCCGACTTACCTCAGTTTGAGTATAAATGCGACAGCTTACTAAACAGTATTGCCATTAATGAAGACGAAGTTTGTGATATTATTAATAGCATCGAATTGAATAAAGCAGTAGGTCCAGACGCAATCAGCCATAGAATGCTTAAAGGTTGCGCCAAAACCATTGCTAAACCATTGTGTCAGTTATTTAACATGTCACTAACAAGCAAACAATTTCCTAAATGTTGGAAAAATTCAAATATATTATCTATTTTCAAAAAACAAGATCGACATCTCCCTTCTAATTATCGTCCTATATCGCTGCTGAGTTGTGTTTCAAAGATAATGGAAAGAATTATATTCAAACACATCTATAATCATTTCAACTCACACAACCTATTTTATAAGTACCAGTCCGGTTTTCTCCCTGGACATTCAACTGTTTACCAGCTTATTGAACTCTATGATAGTATTTGTAAAACCCTAGATGAAGGCACAAACTCATGCATGGTTTTTTGTGATATATCCAAAGCCTTCGACACGGTATGGCACAAGGGGTTACTGTTCAAGTTGAAACAATATGGAATTGCAGGTGCATTATTGAATTGGATGAAAAGCTATCTTGAGAAATACACAAAAAGTAAATGCAGGAGTTCCACAGGGTTCCGTATTAGGCCCTTTGTTATTTCTGATATACATTAACGACATAGCGGACAAACTTATAAGTCTTACCAGACTTTTTGCAGATGACTCTTGTTTGCAGTTCACGTCAATTCACATTTGTGATATTGAAAGTGTAGTTAACCGGGATATACAGTCCTTATTGGAATGGTCAAAACAATGGCTTCTGAACTTTAATGCCCTAAAAACCATTTTAATTCTGTTCTCAAATAAGACTTCCCCAACATATCCTAAAATCTATTTTGACCATTGTCTCCTTCAGGCTTCCACCAACCATCGTCACCTAGGCCTGATCCTACAAGACAACTGCAAATGGAGTAGCCACATCAATCACATTATCAATACCGCCTCTCAACGCATTGGAATGATGAGAAAACTGAAATACCAGCTTGGCAGACAGGCATTATCTCAAATATATCTATCATTTGTCAGACCCATGTTAGAATACGGTTCTGTGATCTGGGATGGATGCACATTAGAAGAAGCGGATCGACTAGAAAAACTTCAATTTGCTGCAGCACGAATTGTTTCCGGTCTTCCTGTTTATGCCAGTAGAGAGTCCCTTTTGTTGGAAACTGGCTGGGAAACCTTGGCAAATAGACGAAAAATTGCAAAATTGAAAGTAATGTACCAAATTCACAATGGAGAAAGTCCCGACTATATATATAATTTAATGACACCCCAAGTAGGACAAACCACTCCGTACAACTTGAGGAATGACGCAAATTATGCGACACCCCGAACACGTTTAAATATATCCAAAAATTCATTTATCCCGTCAGCTATTCAGGAATGGAACAAACTTAGTTACGATACAAGAAACAAACCATCCACTTCTGCCTTCCACCACTCATTAGCTAAGAAAACTCGTATATCTAAATACAGTTTGATAGGTTCAAGGAAACTTAACATTGTACTAACCCAACTAAGACATCAATGCAGCCAATTAAACGCAGATTTAATGAGAAGGAATTTGTCTATTACATCTAGCTGTAGATGTGGAGAATCAAGAGAGGATGCTTATCACTATTTCTTTATTTGTCCCTTATATACCAATCTAAGGGATGAATTACAAAACGACTTGCCTCCAAACTATAACCTCCAAGATATATTGTCGGGAAACGAGTCATTCACAAACGAAATGAATAATAATATGTGCAAGTCAGTTTTAACATTTATTAATAACACCTCAAGATTCAATTTGTAGCACGATTACGACGTAGTTACCTCAGCTGAAGGATTAGTATGTACTAGTACCCAGTTCTGTTAGAATCCTAGCACGATACAGTCAAGTTGCCACCATATACTCAATAATCTGTTATAGTTTGTTTCTCCCCTGTAAGTTGCTAAAAATGCAAATCTAAAACTTATTTCATTTGTGACATGTATATATTCACACAGGTTCAGCCAAAACGTCATTATTTTTGTTGTTGTAAACACATGTTATGTATCCATATTTGTAGGGAGAGGGGTGAATAAGTTGATTATAACTTGACCCCAATCCCATGTACTATAATTTGTACAATAAATAAGTTTAAACAAACAAACGAAAACTACGATTATTAGACAGGCAACTATCTTTTAGTCAGTCATAACTAGTCTATTTAGGACAAAGCAATTATATGGGTACCATGTATTCATTAATAACCAGGATATTAAATGGTCATTATTTATTTCTATGGCCTATTAACATGATTAAGTATTAATTTCTTTAAAACTGTGCTACATGCCCACGATTCTCTTTAGAATTAGGAGAATGTCTACTAATAGTGTATCCAACTATCCATGCTGCTCCCAGAATAAAAGCTGAAATTAGTGAGGCAAACTATCCCTATATTCTCTAGTTTGCATAACCTTAAGCTCTACCAGCCTATGGGTTGGTAGGACTACCTGATGGGGTGGACCTTTTGTTCTCTTAGGTATTGAACATGTAGCTACAGCCTTATGTGGACTGCCCAGGTAAGACGATTCGCTGGGTCCGACTTTATTTGATGGCCGGACAGATCGCCTTGGAGACGACCTTGACCTGTCCGAAACAGCAGGCTTCTTGTCAGATCTATTGTATCTGTCTCTCCCTCGGTTCGATTTTACAGGTGATGCCCTTCTATTTACATCCCTATTTGATGTCGGTGCATTTCTGGGCGAATTATTTTCATTATCTGATTCCTCTTCCATGCGTTTGAGTCTCTCGCTGGATTCTGCCAAAATCTTCTTTCGTTTCGAAGGTCCACTTCTGAATTCAAATTCCCCATTCTGTTTTGGTTCTCTAGGAGTCCTTGCAGTATCTGTCGTGTCCCGGCCTGCATTTGGGTCGCCATCCTCTCTTCCACTCGGAATAGAAATGTGTTTGTTTCGGGATGGAGACTGTTTTGACTCTCTTGATACCCTCGTCGTATTTGTCTTTCCCTTCACATTTGGCTCGCCATCTTTCTTCCCACGCGGCGTAGCAATTTGTTGGTTTCTGGGTGAATGTTTGGATAGATTTCTATTCCCATAACTACTGGATACTTCTTGGTTCCTAGAACTAGGCACGACCAGGTTCTGTTTATTTCGATCGTTCCTATCTTTTTCACTCTGTACATTGGCTGGTTGCTCATTGGCTTGTTGCCCGTTGGTTTGTTGTCCGTTGATTGGTCGCCCATTGGCTTGTTGCACGGTTTGTTGTCCGTTGGCTGAATCTTCTGGTGGTGGTGCAGCATTGGTTGGTGTACCTCCAACCGTATTTGGCTCCTTAACCTTTTTTACACTAGGCGTAACAATTTGTTCATTTCTAGAAGAGTATTTAGACAGCTTTCTCTTCCCGTAATTACTAGCAACATTTTCATTCCTAGAGGTATGCGCAGCCAAGTTGCGTTTAGCACGGTCATTGGATAGGCGGTTGTTCCTTGATGAATACGTCGCCAGTGTGTGACCTGCCTGAACTGGCGGAGCCGATGATCGGGTTGGCTTTCCAGGTTGAGTTTCTGTCTCTTTATCCCCCTGTTCACTTTCGGTGGTTGGTCCTGTCTTTTGCGCTTCAGGTTCAACTTGGAGATTAACTTGACTGTTCGACGTGGTGCCTGGGTTGTTGTTTTCTTTGTCACTGGGTGAGGAGACTTCCTTCGGACCTACAGTATCATCCGCTGTAGTACCTGCTTGGCCATTGACCTGATAGACAACCACACTTAAATATGCATACAAATGTTCTACATCGCTATCAACCACTTCGTATTATATAATAGAATATGCCTTTTGGAACGTTCCTGTCAACAACTCTAAGGCATCAAATTTTTTACAACATAGATATTCTCCTATATGTGCTTCTGTGACCAGGGGCAAGATTAGGGAGTTCAAACATACCGACTCGAGATGTACAGTTCATCAATAGCATAACGTATGTACCGCGAGTATTCGAGACTCAAGAAATCAGGTACCAATCATTGATATGGCAATGGCTGAATTGTTGGATTTTGACAGTAATATTTCTTAAATAATATCAGTTTATGGATATACATGTACGTTGCCCCTCTATCACTTGGTCACCAATTATCGTATTAAGCTAATTTATTGCCATGTGCGGCCACATGATGCTCAAAGACGAGCAGTTACACGTATACCGTGTATCCATGACAAATTATTACACCCGATTAATTCAATTAAATCTGGTGGAAGTCTCTCTTATATACTTAATGCTGTCAAACTGGGTCTCACGTTTTACCTCATTTTTGGCCTGGTATCCTCTCCGTGCGACAGGTTTCTGCGATGAGGATCCACATCCCATGGTGTGTATTATGGTTTGCTTATAGTGCTCAGCCCTTGAGAATTATTCCCGCACTCTATCACATCGTCTGCTGTATCTTTCACATCTGCATTTCAAGTAGTTATCATGACAAGCCATGTGCTACAGTAAGTGAATATTGGAACGATGTGATCGGTCTATATATTGTCTAGGAGAGGGTTTTACCATACATTGTAGAACTTTAAAACACATTTATCAAATACTCCACACCGAGCTGTCAAATTAACATCACTATGATTTGGATTAGCCATAAGTAAGCAAATCCATCATTATTCATTAATCCAGCATAAACAACATATATCTGTAGAAGCCTGATTTAACATCGAAAGGAAAAGAAATGTGCAAGCGCTTTTCGGTGAATTTATCATACGATATTGCTGGAATAACTCTAATATACAAGCATCTTGACCGTCATTCAATATTCAGCCGTCGTCCATTAAAGAATTTCCGCGTCCATAATCCAAAGACCTAATTCATATAATACCAGTAGCACCAAAAACTAAAACTACCCAGAGGTCCTTCATGTCCAGCATTCCAGTCTTTCGCGAACATGATAAGAGAACACGCCAATTATGCGTTGAAACAGAACAAAAAATTGTAATTTGCCCCAACCTCTCCACAAATCCAAAGTGTGCGTCCTTTTGTTACATATCTTCACAATACATGGTTGAAATGAGTGAAGTCAAATTGTTTGAATGTGTTGTAGTTTAGCAGTTAACAAGTGATTACATATATAGGAAAGCATAGGGAGTCATCGTGGTAGCATTCAACATTTCAGTTTTGAAATGTGTAAATATCAGAAAATTTAAATCTGTTGCCGAGGTGTTGTCGATGTTATATTTTGCCATTTTCAAGGAATTTTTGTTTGAACCAGGAGTGATCGTTTTAGCAGTATTCATTTCAACTACATAATTGTGGAATCCAATTAAATGAAATTTAAGAAAATTAGGCATAAATAAAATTATTTAGCTGTTAGAAGGCCAGTCAAAACTAAGAAAGTATCAGTATTACGATTGGATGGGGGCACTACAGACCTTAAGATTAATCTTGAATTTTAACCCAAAACCATGTATGCCACAAGTATTTGTTTTTACTAAAAAAGATATATGACTACATGTTGTTCTCTTATACGCTGGCAGACACATAAATAGAGAGAAACTTGAGTATTCTGGTTAACTGTTGACAGTTTGGATATATAGTTCAAGGTTGAGATCCGGGTACACTATGAAACGCATTTATTATTCTTAGCTAGTCCTTGACTGAATAGTGTTGACTCGAGTGTGAACGATCAGATATCAATTTATTAAACTGTTCAGACCGGTTATTGAATATCGATCTACCGCCATATGCGATTTTCTGGGGTTGTGACATTCAGAAACAGCTTGCTCGCGGCCTGTATGGTTGATACGGCTTGTAAACAGTATCCTATTTGACCTATACTGCGTTGATGTGATATAATATCTAAATAAGTTTTACTACAGCACCAAACGACAATCGAGCATATTCTTAAATATGTGTTCTTATTCAAATTCATTTTTATATAGATATATCTCCAAACATCGCTATCATCTTCCATGTATTTTGCTGTAGGTTCATCGCAGTGGAATTGATCCTTGGCGAAATAATTATATCTGACCTGAATCTAATGTATGTCCCACGCTTGTCCACAGGTGTATATGGTGACAAATGATACGCGTGAGCAATATGTGATTGTTGCATGTCAATAGACTTGAAATATAACACTTGACTGGCTTGCCTACGTACATTGTATGTCTGACCTGCAAGTTCGAGTAACCCATTGAAAATTCGACGCAATCTGATTATATTCCTGTTCGTATTTGTCTAATGAAAAAAATCTGTTTCAGATAGGTCGTAAGACAGACAAATACTTTGATAATCGTCTATCATTTGAAGTAATAGGTCATAGTCCTCAATCAATCTCTCTTTTGGTTTACCTCGTTTTAATAATATACAAGTCCCAACAGTGCGACATAAACAAAAAATATGAAAGATTTGATAAAGGAAGAAAAAATATAGACGCTATGAAAAGAATTTTGTGGCAATATCTCATTCACGTTCGCCGTTTTCAAACGATCGAGGTGGCTTCGAACATGGAATTATAGTCTATTTTCCGCTGCATATCGATATACTTACGGCAATGTTTGTGGACGTCTTTATGTTTCACAGAGTCTTGGTTTGTCGCAGGTAATGGACGCGAAAACTCACCAGGCTGCGAATATTAGTATTACCACTGCTGAGTTCAGCCAACCATATTCAAAATACCGCATACCTCGAAGGAATTCACAACTTGCTGGAAACTTGGTAAATTGTCCCGCTACTACATTCCCTTGCAATTCAACTGCCCCAATGTCAGATTTTTTTTCTACCAGAAGAATTGAAATGCTTGGAACAACTAAGTTGTGGAATCCAAAAACAAGGTTGCTGTTGTTTTTACTCTGATATGTATCACCACTTACTTTCATAGCTACGACACAGCGCTTTATGTTTATATGTTGCGACGTACGATATGCTGACGTAGTGGATCACAAATCATTCATATCGTGTCAGCATTAAAAATTCACCAGAAAACGCCCTTTGTACGCTGTTCACCATACTGTTGAGTTTGTCCTGACCTGAATCCTTTATCATACGATACAATTACAAATTTCTTAGCATTCTCCTCTTTGGCTATTAACTAAAGCTAACTCTATGTGTGCTGACTGGTTTACAGGTGTTGATTTGCTGCTCGCTATTGTAGGCATGGATCAACGCCGATATAAAAAATAATTTCGCATTTAAATATGTAGAAGGCAAGGCTTTCGTAAATGGGCCTATGTGGTCCTACTCTGTACAGGTCTTTCGATCCTGTTGGAAGAGGTTAACCATATGTTCTAAGGTTTACATATCTCTCGGATGTGCGTGAACAGTCCTCAGAATCGTCTCTCTGTTATCTTTGCATGCAAAATTCCCCCCCCCCCCTCCTTTAAACCAAACTCTTTGACCCAATATGGAAATACTTAAACATGGTATATTGACAGGATATTATATGCATATCCAACCAAGCTGTCGAATAACATTACATGCAATAGTTAACAGGAATACCCATCAGTCTATCTATATATTATGTCAAATATAGATATGTCATGTAACATTTATTCGGTATTATTCTCTCTCAACCACGTGGAAATTGATAGGGCACACAAAGGGTGACTGAGCTACATCATTCTCTAGATGGCGACTCTACAGCGAATATCATATGGATTAAGAATACAGATCAGCGATACGGATTTGATATTTTTGGAACATCATGTCTTGCCGGTATCACTGAAAACTGTTGACCGCTTCACTCTTGCAGGAAACTAACCTATGTTTATGTATGCTATTGTCTTTTGGAATTTGGTGCTAATGCTATTATATGGAATCTGGAATAGGTCTTTGGATTATGGACGCGGATATTCTTTAATGAACGACGGCTGAATTATGAATGACGGACCAGACGCTTGTAATTTCTCATCTTTATATGAAAGTCGACAATGTCCTATGGATCGAATGCGTGAAATAAACGCAACATAGCAATACCAACCCCCTTCTGGAAGACCTGTATCGGCTTGCTTTTTTACTTAACCGTGCAAGTTTGTGTGGTGTCATATTTGGCAAATATCGACCAATTCTATCGTCATGTATTTGACCATGTTTGAAAGTAGACTCTGATCGAAGGCGTTCAAGTTTGGACTATGGCAGAGTTTTCAACGCGGAGAAAATCTCATGTGGAGGTCTTCTTCCGATAACGGTATCGAGAAGGGGCAGTGAAAAGTCGCAGCAAAACGTTCTAAACATTTGGAATAGATCAGCAGAAGAAACATGCCTATTATCCTTACTCCTTGGAGAAGCAGTTTGGCGTTTGCTGGTCTTCTCATATTTAAATCATTCCTTAATAAATTAATGACGAAGTTTGTCTAACAAATAGCAAACCGATGTCTATATTATTGTATTCACTATATAGTGACGGTAGATGTAAGTCAGCAGCTTCAAAGAAAACACATATATATAAATATATAAATGTTTTCCGGTTTATAACTGGAAGATGCATACATCTTATCATTACTTATTCCATTAATGTAGTAGCGGTAACTGTTATAACTATGAACGAGGATATAATATTATAGTGAATGAACAATTACTCTATATGAAAATTAGTACGATCAAAGTGAGATTGCTCCCATGCCACACCCTATACGCCCAACCAACCCATAAACATGATTACGAGCGCTAGTTGGCGAGTATGTGTTACTCTAGGGTCACATTGCAATAAGATTGTCAAATATATCTATTTGCCATCAAACTTCCGATAAACTGTATCGACCTAATGGAAAGTACAACGGCACACTGACTTTAACAAATTGATTCTACAAGACTAATATTTAGTGGTTGAAACAGACCTGAACTTAAATGATTATCTACTACCTCTGTAATCGTCTCTCAAGAGCTGGTCTTAGAGAGAGAATAATATAATGCAAAATAATTTCGACAATACTGGTTGTTCAGAGAGGAAGGATTTGTCAACGGTTTTCATCAGACAACACAATTCCATCGTCGTAAAATTCTACGCATGTAACTATACTTAGATCAAACGAAATGTCTAACGGTCTCTATCATCAGATAAGGAGTATTGGACCCGGGATGGAGAAGGGAGGGTTAGGTTACACCATTTTACTCAACTCGCTCACTTGCAGAATGTTATACTCGCTATATCGAAACTGGCGCCAAACTGTCAAGATTTTCCACTATTTAATAATTAAATGCTTAAAATATGCGGTGACATACATGAGTACAACACACTCCCATATAAATTCAGAGTTAGATCTAAATAGGTTGGGAGCACTAAAAGGTATGTCAAAGATTTTCGACCACACCGAAAAACAAGTTTATATAGGCGTTAAATTAATAATAAATTGCGTAAAATATGCGCCAACATATGTACAACAGAATCGCATATCAAGCAGGTTGGTAGCCTTTGCGTGAACAAATCCTCATATAAGTCAAAAGGAAACTCAAAATCGTCCCCAAATTGTTCTCAATCTCACTCTCATTGACCACACAAAATACGAGTTAATGTGAACGCATAGTTAGTTATGAAATGCTCAAAGTAATTCCGACATGTGCGCAACACAATCCCATATCAAGTCGGAGTTCAATCTTTATAGGTGCCTTTGCGTGCACAAGTTAGGCATCGTTGACAAAGTTTCAGTTTCGAAAGGTCGCCATCTTGTTTTTGCAGGTACGAGTTCTAGCGCAATGAAATATCGACGAAAACTTGCTTCCGTGTATTAAATTCAACATAAATCATGACATGAGTTTTATAAACGACTTTGAAGCGAAATCTGAGAGAGACAGACAAATACTGTCGGTGCTCTCACGATGTATGTGAGAATATGGCACGAGAACAATGGTGCAACTAATCGGTCCATGCTCTATCCCTGGTTGGACATCTCTTACGAAACACAGCGTCTCAGATATTCCATAATTTTGCTAGCAGTATGTGATATTGATCAACATATGTGATCATTAGGACGTGGGCCCTGTATGCTTCTGATACCGATACACTAAACTATGAGTTGCCTGCTGTATGCCTGGTTATATTCTTCGTCAATGTCAATTTGTATAACATTGTTTGCTAATGTTTATCTCTGTATGTATCTATGTATTCTAATGTGCTTGTATGTATATGTCTTGTATGTGTAGAGTAGAAGTATCCAAACCACGAAAGCATCAAATTTGCTTTTCATACACATTCAGCTAAAGGGGTGTAAAATTGCACCCTATACGGGTGTAAATGATTTCTCCCAGCTAACACCCAATGTATGAGGTGTTAATTAACACCTCATGTAGAAGGTATTAATTTTGTTTCTAATTATATTGATGAAAATTGCGGAAGAACAATACAATATTTGAAACCGAGACAATAGAAAATATATCGTGCAACACAGAGTAGTAATCTGGAAATAATCCGATGATAATGGTCGGATCATACCGTAACAACCAGAGAAGTAGTATCCAGAATGTAATTGTCTTCGCTGATTCAACTTCAGCTTCATCTTGAGTTTGCATGGGCTTCGTCGTATTTGTTTTCACTAATCCACAGTCGTCCAATATTACGGTTCGTACTTGGGCGTGGACTTCAACATTAGAATTTTACTTTTAGAATGGCAAAAAATACTTATTACATCGCAAATTTGTTCACAAGTATTCTGCTCTTGTCCATTACAACGGTTCTTGTAGTCGTTGTCTTTGAGAAGCATCGTCTAATGTTTATTCCCAACCAAGTCATGTTCATTTCCAATGTACTCCTCCGTGGAGTTGGTCAGACAATGGAGCACTTAAATCATCCAGCATGGAAGAGCTGAACATGTGCCGTGACGTCAACACCACAGCTGCCTTTTCAAACACTATAGTATAACTGTATGATTGTTGTGTGTCGAGCCGCAATCAAATGGCACGAAAGGGTTGATAATTGCTGCGTTTTATAGCTTTCTGTTGTCTGTTGAAATACATTGCAGTGTGGAAAGGGAACGGAACAATGCTAAACAAAGTTTTTATTGTCTTCAAATGAAAAGTCAACGGCTAATGTTGAAAGATCACCGCCGCCAAAGAACTATAATATTACGAACGTTTTGTGTTACATACAGTACATTCATGCGATAAACCGGTTGATCTTTGCACGCCAAAATCATCAGTCGCATAATAATTTACCATAATACCATAACAACCTTAATAGATCATGGATAATGACCAAATAAGTTAAACACTTGAAACCAATACTTTTTGATCCAGAGCATACCAACAATTCATCAATGCGACCTGCGAAAACCAATGTTCCATGGCCTAGCTAAATAATATATAGCCCTCACGAGTATGAGGGCTATAGGTCGGCCCCAGTCACCTCCAGCGAGGGTTTTAGATAATTTTATTACGAATCACCCACCTCTGAAACTGCCGTACATCTAATCTCTATCCTCTCCTGCGCACTATTTTAAAATCTTGCGCACTATTGTGAAATAGTAACGAATATATCGCCGTCTGAATTTTCCAGTCGACAACTTCCACTTTATACGCGCCATGTTCAATTGCAAACGGCCCAGCACACATATACCGTGACGTCACCAACATGGCGCGTAGAGAGTTGAAGTTTTCGACTGGAAAATTCAGACGGCGATATATGCGTACTATTTCACAATAGTGCGCAAGATTTTAAAATAGTGCGCAGGAGGGGATAGAGATTAGATGTACGGCAGTTTCAGAGGTGGGTGATTCGTATTAAAATTATCTAAAACCCTCGCTGAAGGTGACTGGGGCCGACCTATAGCCCTCATACTCGTGAGGGCTATATATTATTTAGCTACCATGGCCTAACTACACTATCAAATTTACTTGTATTTATTAATACAACTTGCCAATATTACACCTCCTTCAAATTGATGAAATATATTATATTTACCGGTAATATATTTTACAATCCTCCTCCTAGGGAATCCCGTCTATTTTGCACATTTACAAGGCAAGAATGAGACGAGATCCATTACATATAACGAGACATTGGATGTAATTACTTTTAGAGATGAAGGCAGTTAACGTTATCGGCGATCCTAGTCAACAAGATCTAAATTCTGAATAGAGCATTATTTCTCGCGTCGAAAAGGCAAGCTGGGGCATAAATTTCTCTACGCGGGGGACAAAAGGACAAAAAATTCATGTTGAATTAGAAATAAATGTGAATTAATGATTAATGTTGAGTTAGAGAATACTGGCGAAGTAGGGAATAAAGACAAATTAAATGGCGAGTTACAGAATAATGGCGAATTAGAGAAAATATGTCGAATTAGAAAACAAAGGTGAATTAATGGCGAATTAGAGAATAATGGTGAATTAGAGGCTGGGGTGAATTAGCGATTATTAGCGCTTATGGCGAATTAGGAAATAATGATGAATTGGAGAAAAGATGTTGAATTGGAAAATAAATGTGAATTAATGATTAATGGAGAGATAGAGAATACTGGCGAATTGAGAATAGTGACAAATTAAATAACGAACTATAGAATACTGGCAAATTAAATAATAATGACCCTATTACAGAATAATGGTGAATTAGAGAAAAAAATTCGAATTACAAAACAATGGTGAATTAATGGTTAATTAGAGAATAATGGCGAATTAGTGATTATTGGTGATTAGAGGGCAACGGCGAATTAGGGAATAATGGCGAATTGAAGAAAAGATGTTGATTTAGAAAATAAATATGAATTAATGATTAATGGTGAGATAGAGAATACTGGCGAATTAGAGAATAATGACAAATTAAATGGCGAATTAGAGAATACTGGCAAATTAAATAATAATGACCCTATTACAGAATAATGGTGAATTAGAGAAAAAAAATCGAATTAGAAAACAATGGTGAATTAATGGTTAATTAGAGAATAATGGCGAATTAGTGATTATTGGCGATTAGAGGACAACGGCCAATTAGGGAATAATGGCGAATTGGAGAAAAGATGTTGAATTAGAAAATAAATGTGAATTAATTATTAATGGTGAGTTAGAGAATACTGGCGAAATAGAGAATGATGACAAATTAAATGGCGTATTAGAGAATACTGGCAAATTATATAATAATGACCCTATTAAAGAATAATGGCGGATTAGAGAAAATATGTCGAATTAGAAAATGAAGGTGAATTAATGGTGAATTAGAAAATAATGGCGAATTAGTGATTATTGGCGCTTAGAGGACAATGGCGAATTAGAGAATAATGGCGAATTGGAGAAAAGATGTTGAATTAGAAAATAAATGTGAATTAATGATTAATGGTGACATAGAGAATACTGGCGAATTACAGAATAATGACGAATTTAATGGCGAATTATAGAATACTGACAAATTAAATAATAATGACCCTATTACAGAATAATGGCGAATTAGTGAAAAGATGTCGAATTAGAAAACAAAGGTGAATTAATGGCGAATTAGAGAATAATGGTGAATTAGTGATTATTAGCGCTTATGACGAATTAAGGAATAATGGCGAATTGGAGAAAAGATGTTGAATTGGAAATTTAAATGTGAATTAATGATTAATGGTGAGATAGAGAATACTGGCGAAATAGAGAATAATGACAAATTAAATGGCGAATTAGAGAATACTGGCAAATTAAATAATAATGACCCTATTACAGAATAATGGTGAATAAGAGAAAAGGTGTCGCATTAGAAAACGAAGGTGAAGTAATGGTGAATTAGAAAATAATGGTGAATTAGTGATTATTGGCGCTTAGAGGACAATGGCGAATTAGGGAATAATGGTTAATTGGAGAAAAGATGTTGAATTAGAAAATAAATGTGAATTAATCATTAATGGTGAGATAGAGAATACTGGCGAATTACAGAATAATGATGAATTAAATGGCGAATTAGAGAATACTGGCAAATTAAATAATAATGACCCTATTACAGAATAATGGTGAATTAGTGAAAAGATATCGAATTAGAAAACAAAGGTGAATTAATGGCGAATTAGAGAATAATGGTGAATCACTGATTATTAGCCCTTATGGCGAATTAGGGAATAATGGCGAATTAGAGAAAACATGTTGAATTAGAAATTAATGGTTAATGGTGAGTTAGGGAATACTGGCGAAATAGAGGATAATGACAAATTAAAAGGCGAATTGAGAATACTGGCAAATTAAATAATAATGACCCTATTACAGAATAATGGCGAATTAGAGAAAAGATGTCGAATTAGAAAACAAAGGTGAATTAATGGTTAATTAGAGAATAATGGCGAATTAGTGATTATTGGTGATTAGAGGACAACGGCGAATTAGGGAATAATGGCGAATTGGAGAAAAGATGTTGATTTAGAAAATAAATGTGAATTAATGATTAATGGTGAGATAGAGAATACTGGCGAATTAGAGAATAATGACAAATTAAATGGCGAATTAGAGAATACTGGCAAATTAAATAATAATCACCCTATTACAGAATAATGGTGAATTAGAGAAAAGATGTCGCATTAGAAAACGAAGGTGAAGTAATGGTGAATTAGAAAATAATGCTGAATTAGTGATTATTGGCGCTTAGAGGACAATGGCGAATTAGGGAATAATGGTGAATTGGAGAAAAGATGTTGAATTAGAAAATAAATGTGAATTAATGATTAATGGTGAGATAGAGAATACTGGCGAATTAGAGACTAATGACAAATTAAATGGCGAATTAGAGAATACTGGCAAATTAAATAATAATGACCCTATTACAGAATAATGGTGAATTAGAAAATAATGACAAATTAGAGGATAAAGATAAATTTGAGAATAAAACGGCGAATTGTCAATTAGAAAATACTGGTAAATCAAGTATTACTGGCGAGCTAAGGATTAATGGTGAATTACAGAAGAAAAGCGAACAGAGATTAATGGCGAATTAAAGAATAATGGCAAAGTATAAAATAGTGAAATATAGAAAATTTATGGATTATAAATTAATCATCATGCTGAATATAAATTAAACAAATATAATTAACACTGATAATTATAGTAAAATGGCAAAAGACTTAAATTATGCTGAATATGAATTAGAATAACCATCATGCTGAAAAGGCACAAGTCTAGACACATTGTTGTCCCCAGACTTGGCTATTGTGTGCATTGTCTCGTGATTCTTACATGGAGTATGAACCGTACGGGACATGTTGTTTGAAGTTCATCAATGATTTTCCAGTCCAAAACAGGCTGGAAATTGTAAATTTCACACAAAAGTAAATATGACTGTTACAGGCCTGCAAGTGGCTCACAGTGAAAATATAGGAGAAAATATAGCCGGAAATTAAAAAAAATATAGGAGAAATATAGGAATTTTCCGAATAAAATATAGGAAATTATAGGAAATAAAGGAGTGCAAGACAGGTCTGTACTACATTGTATGTTCCAAACTTGGTAGTTTTCTGGTGTTTAATCAAATTGCTTTCACTGAATGCGGTCATAGTGGTGGTCTTTCAGGTGACCTGTTCTGTTGTTTGATTCAGCATAGAGAGATTAAATGTTTTCATATTTGCTGAGCGAAGTGTGGCGAATTTTTTTTTTCGGAAATGAATTTCCTCATGTCAGTTTGACTCATTACAGAGCATTGATGAAAGTTTTCTTGAGAAAAAGTCAAAATATAGGAAATATAGGAGGTTTTGAGTAAAATGAAGGAAAATATAGAAATGACTCAAAAATATAGGAAAAAAGGAGGCACTTGAAGGCCTGCTGTAACACAAAAATAGTACAACATAGTATGTGTTGTTTGCATTAATTGAATTTTCACGCAATTTGGATTTCATGGACTACGAGACCGGTTTACCATGTACGGCACATGTTGGCGGAAGTTTATCAATGTTTTTCCAGTCCACAACCTGCTGGGAAATTTGAATATGAAGAAAAAAATAAACATGAATTTTACACAAAAACACATGAATTTGGTATGTTGTGCTGTGTGTTGTTTATTCATAAAGTTTTGATTTTGCAAACTATGTGAAAGGCTTATGGGCTACAGGACATGTTGATGGAAGTTCATGAATGCATTTCCATTCATATCAGGCCGTAAAAACCATTAATTTAAACAACAACTAGAACAAGCATTTTACATAATATAGTATGTATATGGACCACGCCCCCTTTCCCTTGGTTCGTCATTTGACGACTCATAGGCTATAGTTCGATCGGGCGGGATTGATCTATGTTAGCAGACATGTCAAAGAGCATGTTCGCATTGATTTGGAGTGAAGAAAAAGTCTTGGGAACCTGAATGACCCAAAATAAAAACCTAGAAATAGACAACAACAACAACAACATCGCACATGTTATTTATAGGTGGATTTTTTGTGTTTTGGGGGACGGATCGAGACTGATCTCTGTTATAGAACATGTCAGAGAACACTTTCGCATTAATGTGGAGTCGTGGGAAAGGCAGGGAACTAAGCAATAAACCAAAATGCAACCATGAAAAAAATATGACAACAACAACAACAACGAAAACACCAATTTTCGAGTGCAGAGTTGTCGATCAGGGACAGATGGGCGGTCAGCATTAAGTTTGACTCACGAAAAAGCACAAAAACAAGCGAAAACAGTGTATAACGATATGAAATGTGTGTGAATATGGCTATGAATTTTGAATAATTTTGGCGAATCGGTCATACAAACTCTCAAGCACGGAGGCTGACATCTTTGTTTCTGGTGACCTTGGTGACCTTCACCACCGTAAATATTTTTTGGTGAAATAAAGCATAATAACGTATTTATTTGTTGAAAAGAAGAATGACAGGTTTTCTAGTTTTTAATTTAGTTTACATTTTAGCAAAAAACAGGAGAAAAAGAGTGCAATTTAGCTGAACGAGAAGAGGAAATTGATCGGAAATATCTCAAGGTCGTCTGGGGTCGAGCCTCGTTATGATGTTCTTTCGTTTCAATTTTGTTTCTTTTGTTTCATTCGTTTCATGTTTCAATTTTGTAGAAATGAACCGGCTCCAGGTGGCGGACCAAATGAAAATATAGTGCAACGTTAACCGGTTCAGTCCGGATCGTTACATAATTCAACATCAATTGTAGTCTTCATATGATAAACACGGTCTGTCGACACATTTCCTGTAACATGTAGACTCGCATGCCCATAGATGAAAGCATGATTGTTGTGTTTTACTACCCACAATCTCGTGAAGATAAAGGTAATTTTCATTGTTAACTATGAACGTGATCGTTCACGGATTTTATGTTTTTGGAACATCCTGATGTCTTGTCGGCATCATTGAAAACTGTTGACCGCTTCTCTCTTGCAGGAAACTAGCCTATGTTTATGTATACTGTGATTGTCTTTTTTGAATTTGGTACTAATACTGTTATATGGATATGGAATAGGTCTTTGGATTATGGACGCGGATATTCTTTAATGGACGACGGCTGAATTATGAATGACGGACTAGACGCTTGTATTTCACAAAGAAATTCATTTTAATGGACAAAAGCAGAGTACTACCGAGTTTTTGTTTCGATGGAATGAATATTCGAAATGCGTTGGCATTCTAAAAGAAAAATGCTGAAGTCCATGTTCGAATGAGAACCGTAGTAACCAGCTTCTTGATTCTAAATTATTCGCCAGGCAAGAAGATTATCGAAGATTATCACAGGCTCTGTCTAAACAAAGATTATATTATGTGTGCTTTAAGTACCGGTATTTATAATCTCGTCTTTTTGCTATGGCCATACATTATGTAGCGGTATATTCCGACCTGCGTGTATGCCAAGTATCGTCCTATCCGATTCCAGGACAGAACAAAACCAACAAAATCAGTGACGGATTCAATAGATCCCATCCACTCCCCTCGGTTCGTTCTTATTTCGTCGAAGATTTTGAAATTGTGTTTCCATTAAAATGACCCATTCCATCTTGAAATCGAGGGAAAACGTGTGATCTTTAGGATGACTATTCATTGGTAAAGCACACATACTATCAATCTCAGTAAACTCAGATATAATATCACGGAATATTATATCTGAATCTGAATCAGCCCTATATAAATCCCATGCGAATCTGAAACTACATTTGTTAGCCAATCAAGTGGCTAGCTTGTTGAAATCACGCCCACAGTAATTACACACGTGGTAACACGTGGACTAAATATATATAAACATTATCGGGAAACAGTATCCAAACATGGCATCATTTCCAGACAGTGTGCATGTAAACTGTCAAGATCAAAGACTTTACTCCCGCCGAAAAGTCTGGCTTTGTTAGGGGGTAGAAAATATCAAAAGATTGTGCCGCGCAAAGATGTTAATCTCCGTGAAGTAAACGTCAATCATTGTCAGAGAGAAAAGTCAGAAATTGTCGTGATTGGCTTATTAGGGGATCTCGCAGAATATCGGCGAACATTTCGCACGAAGTTTTCATAGCGTTACGTCTAGATGGTATTCCTCTGATTTACCATCTTGGTTTACCAAGATTGACATACCAATGATTTTTTTAAAGAAAAGCGCGATCTATTATTTTCAAACTGTATTTTTATACCAGCGGATAATGTGAAATACATTTCACCAAATTGAAACAGTTCAAATCCGTGATCAGAATGATTAATCGCGTAATTAAGACTTCTGGCGCATGAGGTAACATATAACACCCGGCACTTGCTGGTGTATTTTTTTGTGGGGAGGCGGAAGGGGGGGGGGGGCTGTCCCAAGATGTCCATTTACATATCTGAAATGGATGAGATGTTCATCCACACTCTCCACAGATTGTGTTAAATAACATCACGAGTGATTTATTGGGATTACCCAGTGTGGCATTTGGGTGTTCATTCACACTTTCCGTAAGTGTTCACTGACACCTTCCGTAGAGTGTTCACTGACGCCTTCCGTAGAGTGTTCACTGCCACCTCCCAGT
This sequence comes from Hanleya hanleyi, assembly GCA_036873755.1. Lineage (NCBI taxonomy): Eukaryota > Metazoa > Mollusca > Polyplacophora > Lepidopleurida > Hanleyidae > Hanleya > Hanleya hanleyi. Next base: position 36,632 of record JAVTVY010019370.1, on the reverse strand, counting down.
ATCCAGTTGTGTGTCATTCAACACTTCCATCATACGGTATTGAAGTAAACCCATGCACTTCCCGGTGTAGTGTTGGGGTGTGCATTGGTACCTATATGTACCACACAAAACTTCCAATAACACATACCCTAAGGCGTTCATTTCCACCGGCAATAAGATATATGTGTGTTCATTAGCACTCTTCAAAGAAGATGTTAGGTAATACCCATTGGCACACTCCGGTGTGATAAGGTGTTTATTAACACATGCCATGAAGGGTATGACCTGTCTCATGTCACCGCCTGTTCACTCATGTTACTTATCTCAAGTATTATATCGGACACATTCATACTCCTTATAATGCCTTATACGCGTGACACTAAATTCCAAGATGAGATGTGGCGAGCTGTGGTTCCGCGTCTACCGTTTATTGAATTTTATTTTCACCCGTTCTTTCGCAAAACAAGCGTTATCCGGCGCTTGTTAAGTTTATCAACATTGCCTGAGATTAATGTTCAGAATCAACGGGAAATTTTCAGATCTCTCTTTCTTGATATCTCTGAAGTTGCCATATTCCCAGGAAATTCGGCAATGTTATGCATCAATAAAGTATACGAATACATGTACCAAACGGTTCTGACAGATCTGTATCCGTTTGGTTTGATACAGGACCGTGCAAGTTTGTGTGATGCCATAATTTCTCACAAATGCGCAAAGCAATATTCGAAAAATATGCAAAGCAATAAACAAAATCTTGTTTTCGTAGCTTGTCACCGTTTGCCACGCCGATTTCCCCACCCCCCGGGGCTGACCGAGAAGGAGATCCGACCCCCTTGTATCATAATAACTACTGCAACGACATGGGATAGAGATGTCATTTTGGGGGCGACACGAAATCTTGCGGGGAGTAGTAAAAAAATATCCGTCAAAACAGATCTTCCCCCTCAGCTCAGGCCAATCCGATTTAAAATGGAGAAAATAGCGTTCGAACTTCGTGAAACCACCAAGTGCAACACTCGAATTAGAACGCAGGGCGCAGAACTTGTACTTGAAGTCCGGTCTGGGCCCGAGGGGAAATGGTCAAGGCACTCGACCAGTAAAAGTATACCGGTGACCTGATGAGTGTTCCCCCTGGAGGTTTACTGTAAACAGATAGGTAAATCGTCGTGTCAGAATTAAGAACAACTTTTGACAAAACTGCTAAACTTTGACTTATCGACAGAGATGTCAAGATCAATGTAAATTCAGTCTGTGATTTACAAATTGTTCATCTATGAAATACCAGTAAAATAACGGCAATGAACTTTATTTGCTCATAATATTTAATATTGCATTTATCAGCTAGCTCGGTGTATTACAAAAATTTAGTCTGTGATCTACAAACTGTTCATCTATGAAATACCAGTAAAATAACGGTAATGAACTTTATTTGCTCATAATAGCTAATATTGCATTTGTCAACTAGCTCGGTGTATTACAAAAAATAACACCACCGAGGATTTGATCTTTCGCTGTAATCTGTGTGGTAATGCACTCTATTTGCTCATAATATTTAATATTACATTTGTCAACTACATTCGTTGTGTTACAAAAATAACACCACAAAGGACTTGATCTTCCATTTCACTGTAAATGTGTGGTAATTAACTCTATCTGCCCATAATATTTAATATTGCATTTGTAAATTACACTCGGTGTGTTACAAAAATAACACCACAAAGGACTTGATCTCTCAATGTAATCTGTGTGGTAATGAACTATTGTATTTGTCAACTAGCTCGATGTGTTCCAACAGCCAACTCGGTGTGTTACAAAAATAACATCACAAAGTACTTGATCGTTCACTGTAATCTGTGTCACTTCAGCTGAAAGTATAACTACTGCGTATTCGATCGTGTGTGATGTAACTCGTGATGATACGCTTGGGTCTTTGTACTGAATTGCGAGCTAACAAACCACGGTACTAAATTCTGTAAAAAGGTTACAATGAATTGCACAGTTTTGAGTTTCAGGGGTAACTTAGGCAAGTAAATGCAAAAGGTTATTGAATGGGAGTTGCGCCTGTCGCTATTTTTCATTTGCATAACATAAGATAACCCGCTTCTTACGGGCGGGTCCTGGTGCGAGTCACACGCAAAGAAATTGACGATACTCCAAGCTGACATTTAGTGTATACCTTTAACCTGGGCCGTATTATGAAATTTTCCCTTTGGTCGCACGCCTTGCTCCAAATGCCTGCCCTATTGTTAGTCACAAATAGTATAATGTATACGTTTCGTCCACTGGAGCTGTGGTACCTTTCCTCTCGCGTGATTTACTTGGTTAATCACTCCGGTGCGGGAGAAGGACTAACTGGGGTATTTATTCCAGTTGGGATAAAATATCTCACTTTGGATATTTTTGTCCCCCGCCGCAACGCGGCCGGAGGACTTTAAAATGGTTCTTGCTTCTATGTGTCCGTGCATGTCCGTGGATGTCCGTGCATGTCTGTTCGAATGATTACTTCCTAATGCTTTGTTGGATTCTTCCGAAATTCGGCATACGCATTCCTTGCGATAAGACCCCAGTCGGTATCGCATTTCAGCAATATCTGCCTGAAGGTGGCGCCACTGGGTCAAAATGGTTCTTGCTTCTATGTGTCCGTGCATGTCCGTGGATGTCCGTGCATGTCTGTTCGAATGATAACTTCCTAACGCTTTGTTGGATTCTTCCGAAATTCGGCATACGCATTCCTTGCAACAAGACCCCAGTCGGTATCACATTTCAGCAACATCTGCCTGAAGGTGGCGCCACTGGGTCAAAATGGATCTTGCTTCTCTGTGTCCGTGGATGTCAGTTACAAGCGATAACTTCCAAACGCTTTCTTGGATTCTTCCGAAATTCGGCACACGCATTCCTTGTGAGAAGACGCGGTTGCGTACTGGCTTTCAGTAACATTTGCCTGTAGGTGGCGCCACTGAGTTTCGCTTCTTCGTGTCCGTTCCAGTTAAAATGGGTCTTGCTCTCTTTGTGTCTGTGGATGTCTGTTCAAATTCTTCACAGGTGATAACTTCCAAAAGCTTTGTCGGATTCCTTCGAAATTTAGCATATAAACTCCTTGTGACCAGACATGGGTTGGTATTGCGTTTCAGCAAGATCCACCTGAAGGTGGCACCACTGGGTCTTGTTCCAATATTCTGGGCATGTCCGTGGTTTCCATTCAAATTCTTCACAAGCGATAACTTAAAAATGTTTTGTCTAATAATTAGGCATCCTTAAATGCGTTTGTCATTTTTTCTTCTTTCTTCCGCTTCTCGCTGTTAGTTTTGAATTTCATGTCGCTTTAAATAAGGACACCATTTCCTTAAATTTGCTGTCCAGTCCTTCTATTCCACATCATATGATTTACACTAAAGCTTTTGCAGGAACCATATTTTATTTCAGAAGTATCATATGAAATAACCGGCGGGGAAATCCCCGCAGTATCGAACCCCTGGTTTTTTTTAATTTCGTGTCATCTTAAATGAAGGACAACATTTCTTTCAATTTTGTTATCAAATAATTGTAATCCACATCATATGATTTACCCTAAAGCTTTTGCACCAACCATATTTTATTTCAGATGTATAACATGAAATACCAAACCCAATTTTTTTTTTAACTTCGTGTCATCTTAAATGAAGGACAACATTTCCCTCAATTTTGCCATCAAATAATTGTATCTCACATTATATGATTTACCCTAAAGCTTCTGCAGGAACCATTTGTGTCCACACGTGTAACTTATTATATTAATTACAACTGAGTTGCTAACGTTTGGGTCCACACTGTGCATATGATCAATTTCCTGAATTGAATTGTATTCCACCTTGTGGTTTTTCGGACTGACAGATGATGGCATGCAGTTGTCAGTGTGGTGGTTTCATGTACAGGGAGCTTTCTATGGCTTCCATGTCAGCACACCTACCACTACCCTCAAGGAGAGCCTGTCCCCATCCCCAGGGCGCCGAGCCGCACCCTCTATCTCCCAAACTAGCCCTCGCCCGACCCTCATATATTGTGTTTGAGCATATATATCTCCAATATATCTTGGCAGAAGCTGAAATTCGTGTGTTGTCTGCAATATTGGGATAATTGCAACCCCAAAAGGTTTCAATTTATCACGCACAGACTCATGTTTTTTGTATTTGTTAAATGTCTCTTGTCTATAGATCTTGCTTGGAATTGTTTTTCGTGTCAATCCGCTTCTGGGTGGCGCCACCTCGGGCTAAGTTAAAATTGCATCTCTAGACAATAACTTTTGAAAACCTTAAGGATTCTTTTCAAATTTGGTGTGGCGGTACCTTGCCTAAGATCTGGCTTGAGAATGTTTTTCATGTTGATAGGGGGACCCCCTGAAAGGTAAATTAAGTGTTTCCAGACAATAACTTTTGAAAACCTGAACCGATTCATTCCAAATTTGTTGTGTAGGTACCTCGCCTCAATTTCTTGTTTGGCATTGTTTTTCATGCCGATCCACATATAGGTGGTGCCACCTGGGGGCAAATTTAAAATTATGTTTCCGGACAATAACTTTTTAATACTTGAATGAATTCTTTCCAAGTTTGGTATACATGTACCTTACCTGAAGGTTTCACTTGGTATTGTTTTTCTTGTCGATCTGCTCATAGGTGGCGCCACCTGTAGCTGTTGGTCAAGTTAACATTTTCTATTTCCAATGTCAAGGGATCTTGCATCAAGATCTCGGTTGGGATTATTTTTTATGCCTCACATGGCGCTACCTGAGGGCCAAGGTAAAATTGCATTTCCGGACAGTAACTGTTGGACCTTAATGGATTCTTTTAAATTTGGTATGTGGGTACCTACCCTCAAGGCATCTTATGGGGCCATGTTAATGATGTTTTTCCTAAGTTTTACGTTTTTACTTTCTTCACAAATAATGAATGTTTCCTTTACTAAAGATGCAAAAGGCATGCCTCCAATCGTATTCGATCGACTGTATCTAGTTTCTTCAATATTTGGCATATGCATTCCTTGTGACAAGATGTTGATTGGTATTGCATTTCAGAAAGATCTGCCTGTAGGTGGCGCCACTACGGTTCTTTCTGTTCTTTTGTGCTGCAAGCAATAACTTTGAAACGCTTTGAAATGTTGCTCGAAATTTGGTTTCCAGGCAATAACTTGAGAACTGCTCATCAAATTCTCCCCAAATTAGGCATGCATATACATTGTACCTTGCCATGAGATGTTGCTTGGCATTGCGTTATCCACTTCTGCTCAGAAAGTGACGCCACCTGATGACAAAATCTGAAATTTGTTTTTGGCCAATAACTTGAGAACTGCATGCTCATCAGATTCTTCTCAAATTTAGCATGCATGTACCATGCCAGGAGATGTTGCATGGGATTGCCTTTCACTCACTTGCACTTGCAGGTGGCGCCACCTGGTGGCAAAATCCCAAATTTGTCTCCGGGTAATACCATGACCTAAGATGTCGCTTGAGATTGCATTTCGCCCACTTGCGCCTATAGGTGGCGCCACTAGGTGTTAAAATTTGTTTTCAGCCATTAACTTGAGAACTGCTCATCGGAATCTCCTCAAATTTAGCATGCATGTATCATGCCAGGAGATGTTGCGTGGGATTGCCTTTCGCTCACTTTTACTTACAGGTGGTGCCACCTGGTGGCGAAATACCAGATTTGTTTCTGGGTAATAACTTGAGAACCGCTCGTCAGATTCTTCTTAAATCTGGTATGAATATATCATGACATATGATGTCGCTTGGGATTGCGTTTCGCCCACTTGTGCTTACAGGTAGCACCACCTCGTGTCAAATCTATATTTGATTTCGCTCATCAAATTTTTCTCCAATTTGGTATGCAGATACCATGCCATGATATGCCCCTTGGGATTGTATTTCACCTGCTTCTGCATACTGGTGGTGACACCTGGTGGAAAAATCTGAAATTTGTTTCTCGCAATAATTTGACAACTGCTCATCGGATTCTTCTCAAATTTGGTATTCATATGCCATAAGATGTCACTTGGGATTGTGTTTCGCACACTTGTGCATACAAATCTAACTTTGGTTTCCGGGCAACAACCGCTTTTCAGATTCTTCTCAAAGTTCGTATGCTGATACACCATGTCATGAGATGATCCTTGGGATTGCGTTTCGCCCATTTGCACCTACAGGTGGCGACACCTGGCAGCAAATTTAAAATTTGGTTTCCAGACAATAGGTTGAGGATGCATTCACCTTCTCGTCAAATTTGGTTTATTTGGCAGATAATATGCCTTGAGATGTCACTTGGGGTCGCTTCTCGGTTACATAATTTCCATGCTTCACTGCATGGAAACTATATTACAGAAGCAAAAAAACGTTCAGTCAACCGTTCTGAGTTGATTTTATAACTTGGGAAGGCAGAAAGACCCTTCTGCATCCAACGCCTATGAAGTAGCAGTTACCTCCCCTATGTATATCCCCCGAGACCAACAATGCTAAAAAATCATTTCGGCGGGGGACTTAGCATCCTCTGGCTGCTTGTTTCTTTATAAACTTCGAAATTTTCAAGCTGGTATATTTTGCTGGTTAATCTTTTCGTATAAAGACATAAAATAAAAAAAATATATATATATATACACCACAAACAATAGTGTACATGATTGCAATATCACCGAGAATAATATCTGTCATATTTACCCTTACATGTATGTACATGTATAATTGTCGTGTTCGTGTTGTATTGTTCTTGTTTTATTGTTCAACTCGTACAGACAATGTCTGTCGAAAAAATGTTCTGTTACCCTCCATGGTCGGCTCCTGCAACAGGTATTTTCCCCTATACATTTCCTCATACCCAAATCAACCTCTCTGAAATCTATCAGAACATATCTAAACTGTATTCTTAAATTATTTAGAAATGGATAATATCAGCATTTTAAATCCACCAGCCGATCCCGATTTGCTACAGTTGCCCTTTTATAACGAGGATGACATAGTTATTAATTTTATACCGAACGAGAAATCTAATGATGATATATCATATCTTCAAGGTTTTCAGGATATGGCATTCAATCCACTAGAACTAAATAATATTGAAGCTGCACACAAGCAGCCGATGACTGTTCTCCTGAAATATCTCACTGGGGAGATCTTCATAGCCATCAGTCAAATTATTACATTGAAAATTCATTTAATGCTCATATTGATACTGACGCTATTTCGGATACAAATTCTATATCAGTCATACACTTCAATGCCAGAAGTCTGAAAAAACACTTCATTGGCCTAACTCATAACTTAAAATTTAACTTCTCAGCTATTGGTATTTCTGAAAGTTGGCTGGATACATCCACCGAAAAATTATTTGATATACCTGAGTATCGGCCTTTTATTTCTTCAATGGTCAAACGAAAAGGCGGAGGCCTAGTCTTATATATCAATGACAAATTCTCAGAATGCTTAGTAAGAGAGGATTTATCCTTCCTCGAAGACGATGGTGAATATGAATCTCTGTTTGTGCAGATGACGGATGGTCCCATGTCTTATATAATTGGTGTTATATATCGACCGCCTGGGAAAAATGTAGACTTATTCAATAATGGTATGATATCTTTATTGGAAATAATCAAGCCTGAGAAAAAGAACTGCATAATTATGGGAGACTTTAATATTGACCTATTTAAAACTGACCGCCATGGCCCATCTCAAAACTTCCTTGATATCATGAGATCGCATTATTTCCTCCCTAAAATAACGAAACCAACCAGAGTCAAATCTAATTCTACAACCTTAATCGACAACATTTTCTTGAACTTCCACGAAGATTGTTTATTATCTGGAATACTCCTGTCTGACGTCACAGACCATTTCCCTGTTTTTCACATTAACAATAGGCAATTTTCAAAAAAGAAACAATCTAGCAGTATAACATTTCGAAGAATAAACAAGGAACAAAAAGACAGATTTAAACAAAAGCTGGAAAATGTAGACTGGAATGATGTTCTTAATGAACAAGAAGTCAATAAAGCTACGGATACTTTCTCTGCGAAGTTTAGTGAAATATATAACGACTGTTTTCCGCTGGTAACAAAAACTCAAAATAGAAATGACATTATTAAGCCATGGATTAGTTCCATATCAGACAACATATTGAAAGTAAAGACCCAATCCTCAGCCAACAGTATCGCAATTACAGAAACAAATTAAATCATACCCTAAAGCTAGCCAAGCGGAGGTATTATGAAGATAAATTCAATTAGCATAATACTAGTATAAAAGGCACTTGGAGAATTTTAAATGAGCTAATGAATCACAAAAAAACAACTAGTTTACCTGATAAATTCAAAATAAATGATCAAGAGATAACCGATCCAGTCGATATTGCTAACGGCTTCAATGATTATTTCAGTACTGTTGCATCTAATCTGGGTTCAAATATTCCTGATACAACTAAAGACTTCAAAGAATTTCTAACCACTAGTTATCAGCACAATTTTTCTCTGGAAAATTGCTCAATTGAAGAAGTAAACAATATTATAGCGGAATTTAAAAATGGTGCAGCTGGTATTGATGGTATACGAACTTCTCTCATCAAACCATTTGCCAGTCTTCTATGGGAACCATTATGCCATATAGCAAATTTATCGTTTCGACAAAGCCAAGTACCTAATTGCATGAAGACCGCCGTTGTAACCCCAATATTCAAATCTGGTGATAAACAATTGTTTGAAAATTATCGCCCTATATCTGTACTTCCCTGTTTTAGTAAAGTAATAGAGAGGCTAGTGGCAAATAGAATGTACACATTTTTGAACGAACAGAACATCCTTTTGGCTTCAGACAAAACCACTCCACCGCTCTGGCTGTTCTATCTTTATATGAGAAACTAGTAGCTGCAAAGAAATCACGCAAATATAGTATTGTTACCTTTCTTGACTTGTCAAAAGCTTTCGATACTGTTAATCACGAAGTACTACTGTATAAGCTTGATCATTACGGCTTCCGAGGAACTACAAACTCCTGGTTCAGAAGTTATTTATCGTCTAGATCACAATATGTTAAATTCAACGATACAATGCCGTTTTCTACCCCTATGGGCTGTGGAGTTCCACAAGGCTCAATATTAGGCCCTAATCTATTTCTGCTTTACATAAATGACATTAGTAACGTTACTCACCTACTTGATATACTGCTCTTTGCTGATGATATCAGTGCCATTCTTTCAGACGAAAATTATACTAACCTCATTACAGGTATGTCACTGGAACTGGAGAAGCTACATACATGGTTCTCCTGCAACAAACTATTTCTAAATATAGCTAAAACGAAATTCATGTTTATAAGACCAAGCAAACGATCAAATGTTGATGCTCCGACAACATCTGTTAATGGTCAAGCTATAGAACAGGTACAAAAATTTAAATTTCTTGGAGTTTACTTTAATAATAAACTGAATTGGCTGTCACATATAAATGAAATTGCTAAGAAGCCATCAAGAAATTTAGGTGTTATAAATCATATCAAAAACCAAGTTAGCAAAGAAACATTATTCATACTGTATTATTCTCTGATTTGTCCCTATTTGACATATTGCAATCTTGTATGGGGCAATACCTACATAAGCCATCTTACTGCATTAATAACTCTCCAAAAACGTGCAATCAGAATAATATCTGTATCTGGAAGTATGAACATACCGAGCCTCTTTTTAAAAATCTGAATATTCTTACACTACCACAAATGATTGATTATCTTCTTTTACAATATGTCCACAAGTTCAGTTATCACCCCTTACTTTTACCCACTATCCACCAGAGATGTTTTACCCGCATATCAAATGTGCATCGATATGCTACAAGAAACTCCAGAATCAATTTGTATCGACCCTTCTATTCCTCTGATCTCTCGTTCTTCTCTGCAAAAATTAAAGGTCCTAGGCTATGCAATAAACTACCGATTTATCTTAAAACAATAGATTCTATTTCTTTTTTCAAGTCACAGTTGAAAAAATACCTTGTACTGGGCTGACAGCTTGTACATCCTGTAAGCAGGACTGACCATGAGTGCATTCTATTATTCGCCATTTTGAGAAAGTTCTAACACGAGTTGAATTACTATAATGAATTATAATATATTAAATCTGCAATGCGGTTATATAATTCCATATTATTATTTATTTTGGATTTTGGGGGGGGATAGAACAAACCCTCTGGGGTTTTATTCCCGCCAGACATAACCTAGGTATCTTTTCATCACGTACGACTACTGAATTAATCGTATTTGAAATATACTGTCAATAATTTGAATGAATTTGAACTGGTGAATAAATGAATTGAATTGAATATTAATGTCTGCTATTTGAAGGCAGATTGCGATCGAGGGCGTTAAATTTTAGACTATATCAGATTTTCAGCGCAGGAAATATATCTCATATGGCGAAAAACCTCATATGCTACTATTCAGAAGTCAGAGACAACGCGGGACAAGACGAATTCCAACATCCCAAAACCTAATGTACATTCATTTCATAAAAGTGGTCAGAGATCAGGGTATGTATAACTGATCGCTTTTCCCTTTAAAGAATCTAGTTTGGTGTGTATTAGCTCGTTCATATTTTTCACAACGACATATGCCTTGCTGTTAGCATTGGAAATTGTTCTCTCCTCTCTTGCAGGAAACCATCTTGTTTTTTATGTATATATATATTATTATTTCTATTATTTTATCCATATTTGGGATTCATGGTAACTGTCTTTCGGTTTTTGTGGAAATTCCATTTTGGACGGTGGCTGATTATTGAATGTCGGATCTTTAGCCTATATCCTTAACTAAGGGTACTGATGGCAGTACTATGACATGTAGGTTTGTGAATGCAGCCTTCTCAGAATTGCAATCCTCACGTCACATCGCTTTATGATTGGTGTACATCTGAGATTCCTCTCTATCCATGTAGTAAATACAAGCGTCTAGTCAATCATTCATTTTTCAACCATCGTCAATCAAAGAATCCATGTAGTGAATACAAGCGTCTTGTCCATCATTCAATATTCAACCGTCGTCAATCAAAGAATTTCCGGGTCTAAAATCCAAAGCATATAACAGCATTAGCACTATATTCAAAACGCAATCATAGTATACATGAATATATTCTAGTTTTCTACAAGAGATAAGCGGTCAACAGCTTTCAATGATGTCGGCAAGATATCATGAAGTTCCAAAAATATCAAATTCTTAAAGTCGTTATATAGAGAATGATGTATCTCAGTCGCGCTTTGATTGTGTCTGTTCATCAGAATAACATGAGGATCTTGAGGGGTTCTTACGGCCCTAGCCTCCATTACGCGAAATTAAACACAAGTTACGAAACGTATAGATCATGCATAGATCTCCCACATTACTGACACCTTGTGATACAGAGAAAAGGAGGTTGCAGGCAATTTCCATGCCCCCTACCCTTCATTATTTTCATTTCATACACATTTGGAATTGGTGCTGACATACGAAATAGGTATTTCGATTATTGATGCGTAAATTCTTTTATGGGCGACGGCTGAATATTGAATGTCGGATCTGACGCTTGCTACTTAGGGAATACATATTGTATGTTGGCGCAGAATCTCATAAAATGGTTTTATCTGTCTGAAATTTCGTTAGTCGGCGAAAATAACGTTTGTACGGGGATGTGTTTATGGTGGATGTCCGGACATCATACAAATATCTCTACATGCGCATCGATATGGTCAAAGGGAGATTACTCTCAGGGTACAGCATATCCAAGTAAGCCATCACATCTTTGATGGCTTTCTTGGATATGCTGTACCCTGAGAGTAATTTCCCTTTGTCCATATCGATGCGCATGTAGAGATATTTGTATGATGGCCGGACATCCACCACAAACACATCCCCGTACAAACGTTATTTTCGCCGACTAACGAAATTTCAGACAGATAAAACCATTTTATGAGATTCTGCGCCAACATACAATACGTATTCCCTAAGTAGCAAGCGTCAGATCCGACATTCAATATTCAGCCGTCGCCCATAAAAGAATTTACGCATCAATAATCGAAATACCTATTTCGTATGTCAGCACCAATTCCAAATGTGTATGAAATGAAAATAATGAAGGGTAGGGGGCGTGGCACCATTAAATAAATTGCCTGCAACCTCCTTTTCTCTGTATCACAAGGTGTCAGTAATGTGTGATCTATGCATGATCTATACGTTTCGTGTTTAATTTCGCGTAATGGAGGCTAGGGCCGTAAGAACCCCTCAAGATCCTCATGTTATTCTGATGAACAGACACAATCAAAGCGCGACTGAGATACATCATTCTCTATATAACGACTTTAAGAATTTGCTATTTTTGGGACTTCATGATATCTTGCCGACATCTTTGAAAGCTGTTGATCGCTTATCTCTTGTAGAAAACTAGAATATATTCATGTATACTATGATTGCGTTTTGAATATAGTGCTAATGCTGTTATATGCTTTGGATTTTAGACCCGGAAATTCTTTGATTGACGACGGTTGAATATTGAATGATGGACAAGACGATTGTATTCACTACATGGATTCTTTGATTGACGATGGTTGAAAAATGAATGATGGACTAGACGCTTGTATTTACTACATGGATAGAGAGGAATCTCAGATGTACACCAATCATAAAGCGATGTGACGTGAGGATAGCAATTCTGAGAAGGCTGCATTCACTAACCTACATGTCATAGTACTGCCATCAGTACCCTTAGTTAAGGATATAGGCTAAAGATCCGACATTCAATAATCAGCCACTGTCCACAATGGAATTTCCACAAAAACCGAAAGACAGTTTAACCCATGAATCCCAAATATGCATAAAATAACAGAAATAATTATATATATATATATAAAACAAGACGGTTTCCTGCAAGAGAGGAGAGAACAATTTCCAATGCTAACAGCAAGGCATATGTTGTTGTGAAAAATATGAACAAGCTAATACACACCAAACTAGATTATTTAAAGGGAAAAGCGATCAGTTACATAGTTTACCCTGATCTCTGACCACTTTTTTGAAATGAATGTACATTAGGTTTTGGGATGTTGGAATTCGTCTTGTCCCGCGTTGTCTCTGACTTCTGAGTAGTAGCATATGAGATTTTCCGCCATATGAGATATATTTCCCGTGCTGAAAATCTGATATAGTCCAAAATATCACGCCCTCGATCGCAATCTGCCTTCAAATAGCAAACATTAATATTGCTTTGCGCATCTGTGAGAAATTATGGCATCACACAAACTTGCACGGCCCGGTATCAAATCAAACGGATACAGATCTGCCAGAACCGTTTGGTACATGTATTCGTATACTTTATTGATGCCTAACATTGTCGAATTTCCTGGGAAGATGGAAACTTCAGAGATATCAACGAAGAGAGATCTGAAAATTTCCCGTTGATTCTGAACATTAATCTCAGGCAATGTTGATAAACTAAACAAGCGCCGGATAACGCTTGTTTTGCGAAGGAACGGGTGAAAATAAAATTCAATAAACGGTAGACGCGGAACCACAGCTCGTCTTGGAATTTAGTGTCACGCGTATAAGGAATTATAAGGAGTATGAATGCGAAATGTCATGAGGTTACTACGGCTGAGCGGTCAATGTCCGATATAATACTTGAGATAAGTAACATGAGTGAACAGGCGGTGACATGAGACAGGTCGGTGTCAATGAACACATGGAGACACTCAATACCCTTCATGGCATGTGTTAATAAACACCTTATCACACCGGAGTGTGCCAATGGGTATTACCTAACATCTTCTTTGAAGACTGCTAATGAACACACATATATCTTATTGTCGGTGGAAAAGAACGTCTTAGTGTATGTAATATTGGAAGTTTTGTGTGGAAGGTATCAATGCACATCCCAACACTACACTGGGAAGTGCATGGGTTTACTTCTATACCCTATGATGGAGGTGTTGAATGACACACAACTGGATATTGGAAGGTGTCAGTGAACACTCTACGGAAGGTGTCAGTGAACACTCTACGGAAGGTATCAGTGAACACTCTACTGAAGGTGTTAATGAACACCCAAATGCCACACTGGATAATCCGAATGAATCACTCGTGATGTTATTTAACACATTGATAGTGTAGTTAGGCCATGGGACATTGGTTTCCACAGGTCGCATTGATGAATTGTTGCTATGCTCTGGATAAAAACGTATTGGTTTCAAGTGTTTAACTCATTTGGCCATTATCCATGATCTATTAAGGTTGTTATGGTATTATGGAAAATTATTATGTGACTGATGATTATGGCGTGCAAAGATCAACCGGTTTTTCGCATGTAACACTAAACGTTCGTAATATTATAGTTAGCCTTTGATTTTTCATTTGAAGACAATAAAAACTTTGTTTAGCATTGTTCCGTTCCCTTTCCACACTGCAATGTATTTCAACAGACAACATAAAGCTATAAAACGCAACAATTATTAACCCTTTCGTGCCATTTGATTGCGGCTCGACACACAACAATCATACAGTTATACTATAGTGTTTGAAAAGGCAGCTGTGGTCTTGACGTCACGGCACATGTTCAGCTCTTCCATGCTGGATGATTTAAGTGCTCCATTGTCTGACCAACTCCACGGAGGAGTACAGTGGAAATGAACATGACTTTTTTTTTAATTTTCTTTTCATTCAGGGCAAACAACATTGTATACAATAAATCATCACATTTAGGATCAATGTACCATTCATGGTGGCGATGGCATGCTCTGCAGTATTTATAACTATGTTCATGCATTGGTTAGGCACCACTTCTTATCTTCATACCAAGACTTATCAATGACGGTGATCTCTTCGTTCAAAAGGAAATAACTAATTATTTAGCGAGTAATCCCCACTTCAGCCATCTTTTTTCAAAGCTTTCAAATTTGCATTCAATATAATAGCTTACCCTTTCTATCCTGTGATAACTGATAAATATTTCCCTGAAGCCTTCGATATATGGTATCTGTTTCTTCAGTTTACATTGGTAAATAAATTTCTTAGCCAATAGAAATATAGTGTTCATAGCTTTATCCCCACTATAAATGTCACCAAATATTACAAATTGTTCTGACAAATTAACAGGCGACATTGTCGCACCCTCTATCCATTCAGATAGGTTTAACCAGGATTGTTGACTTACTGCACACATGTATAGAAGGTGTTCCAATGTTTCGGACTCGTGTTGACAAAAATCACATTTATCATCGGTTCTAATACCAATTTTATTGAGATAAACATTCGTGCCAAGAAAACGATTTGTAACTCGGTATTGGAACCACTGTAATTGTGTGTCTTTCGTGCAGATAAATGACAGTGCATGAATTTTTCTCCAGTCTTCCTTTAGTGATTAAATTTTTGATTTTCCATTTTTTTTCTGCTGTCGGTTTCGTGGACTTTATTTTTAACAAAATAGGATAGAATGGTTTACAGCTTTTAGAAAATGTAGTCAAAATCTTAATTTGGAACGGAATAATAGGATTTTCCAATCTGCACTGAGGGAACTTAAATATTTTCAGGTGTTTCCTTACCGATTTACAAAGGCCGTAATATTTCAAGTGTTGAACCGTAATATTATATTTTGCTATGAAATCTTCGTAAGATAATACATTCCCTTTATCATCCAAAAGATCATTAATATAGTATACCCCGCCCGATACCATTTTTCATAAAACACTGGTCTATTGTCAACTAAGATATGGTCATTCCACCACAGAGATTGGGAGATGGCTTGATGTGAAGTTTCACATTTCAGTACTTTTAAAATCCTGCCCATGCTCCTAAAGCATCAGCCCAGAACAGATTAGGATACAAAGTTCTGAATTTCAAGCAGTTTTCTGGGGCCAGATTCCAGCTAGAACAGTAGAGATGTTCAAGCTGAATAATATGTTATAGTATGTAGCACTATTTATGAGTTTCCTAAAGCAGGCTATGTTTACAGATCTTATAAACTCTTCTATGTCCAACATTTTTAAACCACCCAAATCATAGTTTGAATTCATTGGAGTTCTGGTTTAACTTTGTCTGTTCCCGCCCCCCTCCCGATATAAATTTAAACAAAGAAAAGTTTTTGAAGGGTTTGGTAGAAGTCTTTTGTTCCAGTGTCCTAAAAGTTTTGTAATTTCCTGTAATTTACTATCGTAATTTAAACTGGTCATGTGCACTAAGTCTTCGCTGAATGTGACCCCTAGTAGTTTGAACGAAGAGCACCAATCTAATTTATATTCATTACATAGTCTTTCTACGCTTCCCTTTTTACTGCCTAACCATATAATTTTTGTTTTTGTTGTATTAATCTTCAGACCCGAGAGCTGTGCAAATAGGTCTAGGGTATTCATACATGCTTTTAGAGATTTGCCAGAACCATCAAGAAGAACACATGTACATTATCACCAGCATATTGACTTAATTTGAATGTATCATTGCCTATTGCAATTCCAGATATGTCTTGATTATTTCTGATTTGTAAGGCCAAAATTTCTGCACAGATTATGAACAGGTACGGAGAGAGTGGATCACCCTGTCTACAACCCCGTTTCACAGGAAAGAATTCTGACAAAAAACCACATTGTATAACTGAAGATGTAATTTTAGTGTATAGCACTTTTGTCCATTTCAAAAAGGATGGGCCAAAATTAAAAAATGTTGAGCCTTTTCAAGAAATGACCAAGAAATACTATCAAACGCTTTTTCAAAGTCGATCAGTAAGAGAAGACCAGGAAGGTTCTCGACCTCGAAGTGTTCCATAATATCATATACCATGCGTATATTGTCCCCTATATATCTACCCTGCATAAAACCTTTTTGGTCCTCATGGATAATTTTGGACAAAACCTTTTTAACACGTTCTGCTATGCAGAGGGCAGCTAATTTATATTGTACGTTCAGTAATGTTATTGGCCTCCAGTTCCCAAGAAAATACCTAGGTTTATCTCCCTTAGGGATGCAAGTTATTAATCATTGTCTTTGAGAAATTGACATCTCACCTTTATTGTATCCAAAGTTTATACTCTGCAACAGAAAACTGTGAAGGTCTTTCCAATAAAACTTAAAGAATTCAGAACTGAATCCGTCAAGCCCAGGACTCCTATCATTTTTTTGTTTTTTCAGAGATGCTAGTAATTCTGTTTCCGTTATCATTCCCTCAAGCTGATCTGCTTCTTCTTCCGAAAGTTTTGGAGGATCCCCTAGCTGAAGGTCTTCTAAACATATATCTTCAACAGTTCTCTCTTTATAAAGTTTACTATAGAAATTTTTGGTCTCGGTTAAGATCTCTTTTTGATCAGTTATCGTTCTACTTTCCTTTCGAATACTTGGAATTATCTTATTCACATAATTTCTTTTTTCCATAGCACAAAAGTATTTTGAAGGTTTTTCACCATCAGTTATCCATCTAGCTTTTGCCCTAGTTACTACACCTTCTAGTTTACTTTTTCTCAATATTTCAAGTTCTTGTTTCAGTTTGTCTAAATTTTGCATTTCTATACTATTACCTTGTTGAATTTCTTCGTCTATTGTTCTATTTGTCTATTCAGTTCTTGTTCTTTTCTAGTTTTTTCTTTTTTCTTTCGTGATGAGAATTCGATTGTTCTCCCTCGAATTTCCATTAGCAAAGTTTCTAAAAATAATTGCGGATCAATTTCTGTATACAAAGAATCAAAGTCCAAATTATTTATATCGAGAATGTCCACATTTTCTGTAGTGTATTGTTTCACTATGTTTAGTATTGTTTCTTTGACTAAGACTGTGTACTCGGGATCTTTCAATAAAGAATTATTAAATTTCCAAGTACCACGTCCCTTTTTAAAATCATTGAATTTGCAATCTAAAATTACAATAGAGCGGTCAGACCTATATGCGGGTTTGTATTGCACATCATTAATATATGTAAGGAACTCTTCATTTATTAGAAATAAGTCTAGTCGCCCTTGTTTAAACGGTGTCCTTTGTCTCCACATGCAAATATATTGCTTCAAAACAAGACTGTCCAGAACAAAATCCTCCCACATGCATTAATGGAAATCACTTTAAAAGCCTTCTAGGCGAGAATTTTGTGCAGCAGCATTCATTCAATTTGATAAATTTTGATGGACATTGTGATCTTATTTATATGATTTTTTAACAAATTTGCTTCAAAACCAGGGTTATTCCCTATGTTTTCTGGGTTATCAACTGGAGCATGGGTCAGTCCATTTAGCAGTGTCTGAAGGTAAAAAAAAAATACACATGAACCTATGAATTTTTTTTTCTTTGTTTTTCCTCATATTACACAACTATGCATGCAACAACACATTATTCAAAAAGTTAATTACTTTGATTTACCACCAGGGGGCGCCCTTAAAATGCCTGCTCAATTTTTTGCCATGCCCCTTAAAAAAAAATTGTTTGCAAATTATATTTAATACATTATTTTGTTCAAGCTACGTATGCTGACAAGTATGTAAAGTCACTCACAGTCCACAAAATGATTTGACCATTGACCTCATTTAGTCTTTTACACAAATGACCAGGTGATGGTACACTAAAATCTCCCCCATCATTACGGCACTTTGTTGGTAAAGTTAGTCATGTCAGGACTAATCCAGGCATTTTTTGGGGACACCGGTCGACAACCGCAAAACCGGAAACTCGCAAAACTGGAAGAAAACTTTCTGCGCAAAACTGATGCGCAGTGGGCTTAAACATGCTAAGATGGCGGCCCGCATGGATTTAGTTAAGAAGTACGAAGCCAGTTGGAAAATTTAGTCTTTCCACCTGCTGTACAGAGGAAATAATCAATTATTTCTTCGATAAATAATAAAAGGAAGTCCATTAGAGTGATTTTAAGTATTTTGGTTTAGATTTTAGCAGACATTTAATTTTGTTTGACAGTATTTGGGTGTAGATACCGGTATCAAAGTCCGTCTTGATTACTCCTTGCCATTGACCTCATTTAGTATATTATGCAAATGAACAGATGATAAACTAAAATCTCACCCATAATACGGCGCTTCGTTGGTAAAGTTAGTCATGTTTCATGCACTGCGTGTCTCCTCCTACTGTAAACCAGTTTGAAACCTGCTTGGCTTCACTTATATATGTTCCGTCACCTGCAGGCAGTGTCTTTACAAGGTTACGGAGATCTCATCCTCTAAAATGGAGGTAAAAAAGGTCATTTTTCTTTGATAACCTTTGATTCTGTCTTCACCAATGCTTCAAAATGTCCGGTGCATTAATCTCTCTAATTGTTCCATGTCCTAAAATTAATTTTCCATTTGAAGAACCTGTCATTGTTTGAATAGCATGACGGACATTTGGCCTATTATTACATGTATGCAAATTAGATACATGTAAATGACAATTTATTTTTTTTTACTACCATTTGATGGGGATGTATACGTCTCTTTGGGCCTCAAGATGATTTTGATGAATTCATTATGTAAACAGATTTATTGAACAGAAACAACCTTTTTTACCTCCATTCTAGAGAGCGACATCGCCCTAACCGTTTTACTGATCACTATAACTACATACCCCCTATTTTTTTCTAATTATTCAGGTGGCAAAACCTAACTTCAGGCTACTGTGGAGAGAAATTCTGCAAACATTTGACAAATTATACTAGCTATCTTTGCAGTTCTTGGAATAAAAAAACATATCCATGCCACAGTATTTAGCCTCAGTTGACTTTTTCTGCTTCTAAACCTAAAAATGATGTTTGGAAAATTCCCCTATGTCTTCTAATTTTTCGAATGGCATTCTTAGACTTTGAAGCAGAAAAAAAACATGTTTATGTCAACTGAGGCTAATTATTGTGGCATGGATATGTTATTTATCTCAAGAACTGAAAAGATAACCGGTGAAATTTGTGGAATGTTTAGCAGAATTTCTCTCCGTAGATGCCTGAAGTTAGATTTTGCCGCCTGAATAATAAGAAGAAATAGGGTAAGATATAGATGTGTCTAACTTTCTCATGGATATGTTCCCTCGTGTACAGGCGTTGTCCTTACCGATCACCATAACGACGAATTCATCTCAGGAGGGAGATTGTTCTGCCTCCCTTTTGTGGCAGTGCTGGTCCACAGATGTTGTAAGTCATATTCTAATCACTTCATTCTCTTCGGTGTTACCTGCATTATCGCCGCCTCGTTTGTTGTCTCTTTTAATGGAGCTTTTAGCCTGCGATATTTTAATTTATCAACCGGATAATGGGTGTAAAAAAAAAAAAAATAGACCTTCAAACAAATTGGGAACAGTCTTGTCTGCTGTTTACAAAACTGAGCATATTCGATCACTGTATTTTTTTTTCGGGGACGCTCCTTCATTCAGAATCAATAAATCTGATCACCCCTATAATAATCACCCGGTGATTGATTTATTAGAAATTTTACCATATTGAATATCTTGAACCAGGTAAACAGTTTTGGCTTTCTAAAATTGGGTCAATTGCAGTTGAACTGACAACGTAAATTACATTGTTCTTGCCTCGATCATTCTTTCTTTCAGGATAACCATGATAGATTCGTAGTACCAGAGAGTCTACCTTGGCCTGAAGTCAAAGCTATGCTGAATAAGAAATTTGAAGTGGAGACTGGGAGAGCTTTACCAGAGGAACAACTCAGATTTCTTGCCGAAAAACTTACCGGTGAGTATTCTGTTGTCTGCAAATTTCCGCGTTAAAACAAGTCCGTTTGATATGATCACAAGAGAGATGTCTTCTCTGGCACTATGCAGTCATAACATTATGTACGGTAATTCCCCTAATAATTCGATCACCGGAAGTGCAACAAAAATGGCAATATATATAGCAATATTCTTCATAGCACCAGCTACAGAGTGTCACCTTTTGTCATCATATGACTTGTCTTCAATTTGAATGAAAAATAGGAATGTTACTGTTTCTCTGTGTTTGAATAACAGAGTTGAAAATTGAACTTCTTGTGATTGAATTATTAGGGGAATTACTCTAACTATATTAATACTTCCTGTGATTGAATTATTAGGGGAATTACCGTAGCTATATTAATATACCTGTGATAACCCCTCTAACAATTCAATCCCCCTATCAAATTTCAATCACCCCCAATTTTAGGGACAAAACTCTGCATAGATATTCTAATAAATTTGATCACCCTCTAAAATCATTGAAACAATGAAAGAAATAATGGATTATGTGCATGATTTTGAACTAATTGGTCAACTTCCTGTTCTAATAAATTTGACTACCCCTGATTTGATCGTAGAAAAGTTCACTTCCTGTTTCTGAATTATTAGAGAAATATACCATACTTCAAACTTATGCATATTTATTAAATTCAGAAATATATTTTTTGAATGATGTGTGTAAAAAATTGAGTATGATGTGATTTTTCAATTTAATATCTTGAAATGTGTTACTTTAATTTAGGAGAAGTGTGTGAGGACTATTCGAACTCAATGATTAGCTGGGCACAATTTGCTAAGGTGGGTCAGATTCATTTGACACACATTTATCTCCATCACGATTAGCTCCGGTGGGGCCGCCTTCCATACTACGTGAGAACAAGTCTCCGGCACCAAACCACTCACCAAATGTAGTTGTTGGGAAAGTGACGGACGGGCAGTATTTGCCGAACCTGTTGATCGATAACCAATAAAATAATTCGATTCTATGTCCACTCACCTTTCATCAAACACCTTGTTCATGAGTGACTGTTCCAATGCGCATGTTTCACCAAAATCTGGGAGATGGTAACTCATAAGTGTCGACTCAATTCGAGTCTTGCATTTAATTTCCCACATTTGTTGAAAACTTGCACATTGGAACAGTGAGTCTGTGTTGAAACTCAAAGTACACACACCTTAAGCTCGAATCAAGCATCAGAAAGTCCATACACAGTTTGAAATATATGTTTTAAGGCAGTATGACGTCACTTGACCTAAATATGATTGCAACAGACCGCCATAGAATATCATGCTTTATTTACGGTTTACTCTCTGTAATAAAATTGTAAAACATAACAAGAAATATTTTCCGACACTGTTTGCAATGGTCTTTCATTTGATGGAAACTTTACTTGAGGGTTTACGATCACTTTAAGAGATATTATATTGTATATTGTACAGGAAATTTCGTGGCAATGCTCATACATATTGTCTTGTATTCTCAGGACAAATTGAAGAACACAGAATTCTCATTCTGGCGCTGGTTCCATGCTGTGATGAACTTATTTCGGTATAAGTTGAAAGACGAATGGGTTGACAGGTGAGATAGGCCAAATAAAATAATTTCTAGGTTCACAGGTATCACTGCAGTGTTCTAGCTTCACAGGCATCACTGAAGTGTTCTAGCTTCACAGGCATCACTGCAGTGTTCTAGCTTCACAGGCATCACTGCAGTGTTCTAGCTTCACAGGCATCACCACAGTGTTCTAGCTTCACAGGCATCACTGCAGTGTTCTAGCTTCACAGGCATCACTGCAGTGTTCTAGCTTCACAGGCATCACTGCAGTGTTCTAGCTTCACAGTCATCACTGCAGTGTTCTAGCTTCACAGGCATCACTGCAGTGTTCTAGCTTCACAGTCATCACTGCAGTGTTCTAGCTTCACAGGCATCACTGCAGTGTTCTAGCTTCACAGGCATCACTGCAGTATTCTAGCTTCACAGGCATCACTGCAGTGTTCTAGCTTCACAGGCATCACCGCAGTGTTCTAGCTTCACAGGCATCACTGCATTGGTCTAGCTTCACAGGCATCACTGCATTGGTCTATCTTCACAGGCATCACCACAGTGTTCTAGCTTCACAGGCATCACTGCATTGGTCTAGCTTCACAGGCATCACCGCAGTGTTCTAGCTTCACAGGCATCACCGCAGTGTTCTAGCTTCACAGGCATCACCGGAGTGTTCTAGCTTCACAGGCATCACCGCAGTGTTCTAGCTTCACAGGCATCGCTGCAGTGTTCTAGATTCACAGGCATCACTGCAGTGTTCTAGCTTCACATGCATCACCACAGTGTTCTAGCTTCACAGTCATCACTGCAGTGTTCACAGGCATCACCACAGTGTTCTAGCTTCACAGGCATCACCACAGTGTTCTAGCTTCACAGGCATCGCTGCAGTGTTCTAGCAGCACAGGCATCACCTTAGTGTTTAAAATATCAGAATATGTCGCCAGTGAGTTTTGATTTGGGGATGATTTCATAGTCTAAAAATGGAATTTCGATGAAAATTATGAATTTATAATCTTTCTGAGATCCAATGAAGTTCCTCTATATGAAGAAATAGTTTTTTATGGACAGGTTTCAGTTTGCTTCGACTTCCTTGCCTTGTGCAGAAAAAATGATTTTCATGGTTTTGTCAAAATACAGAAAAAAACATCCACTTTTTATGTTTTTCTATCATCAACACCCCAGCTAAACAAAGTGAAAAATTTAGGGTTTGGTCACAGGGCAAAGAACTAGGGGGCATTTCACCCCCCTTCCAGGCCACAACAGGTCCCAAAATGCCCAGGTAAGAAAGGCTCAAGTAAAATTTCTGACACACAATTATGTTGTATATATTGCTACTGTATTTTGTTTTGTGTCTAGGCGTATATATGGTTTTATATCAAGACAAAATGCTGAAAAAGTTCTACGTAGTTACCGTGTTGGGACATTCCTGTTGAGGGTCAGTGAGTCCAATATCAATGAGAGTGGGCCTCACATCACTGGGTCAGTCGCACCAATTTTTGTCAACACAAGAGAGAACAGTAAACGTAAGTACAGCTCAGAAAAGACTTGTCTTTAAACGAAACAAAATAAAAACATAAATGCGAGTATAATTCATAAGCCTAACAGAAATGCATATGAGTCGTGTCGAAACAAAATCTTGACTGAAAATATTACACATGCGTCTGCCAAACTGGCTAACACGCCTGGAATTTTGGTTGATACAGCTAACTTAATGGGAAAGCAAGATATAACTTGTCAAATTAAGCAAACAGTGAGTGATATTGAGGATGCCTGTGTGTGGTCAAAGGTCGAGGTTCCTGGGCAAGAAAACAGATGGACAATACCTCAAAGCCGATGTTAGTGGTAGCCCATGTGTGCCTGGTGTAAGTTCAGACAGACAGATGTATGTACAGTTGACAATACCTGGGGCCAATTTTAGTAATAGCTAGCCCATGACCAGATGTATGTGTGTGATAAAAGTTCAGAGAGCCTAGACCTTATCATTCTGGAGATATGGTGGGAACAAGCAATTTGTGGCAAAATTGACAAAATCTGACCTCGTGACCCAGAAAAATGGGTCAATCACACTGGTTTTCAATGCTTTGTGACCATATGTATTTGTGATGTAATTTTGGCATTCCCAGACGGTCATTCTTGAGATGTGAACAAGAACCCGAGGATGGACGAACAGACAGACAGATACGATGATGACAATACCCCAAGCCAAGGCCAAGTTTGACTGGGTTAAAACCTAAAATGGAAAGAAAATAATAGTGAGGGTTGGGACTTGTTGCACATAGATCAGAAAATAATATTTCCTGAAATTTTCAGAGAAAACCGTGAAATGTGTTCGCAACATTCAGCCATACACCGTGGAGGATCTGAAGAACTATAAGAGCCTTGGGAATGCTTTATCCACCACAATGGATGACGAGACTCCAGGGTGCCCTCTGAAGTTCCTCTACATCGCCCCTAATGTGGCGCCTATGCCCAGAGAGGAGGCCTTCAAGAACTATAAACCTCCCCAAGGTCAGTAATTAGCTCATTCTACACTCAATAATCATTGGGCCCTTTATCGCCCACCGTTTAAAAATTTTGTTGTTTTTTTTTCTCTCAATCTTAACGTAACTCAAAGAAAAATTGTTGGTTTCATGGAAATTGTATTATTCTACGTCATTGGGTTGCCAGAAAAGACTGAAATATATTTGGTCTGTATGAAAAAAAAAACCAATAAATAAAAAAAAACCCCAAAACAATCCTGCCTCCCTTGTTTAAAAAAAAAAGAGCGTCTAAAGCCAGAAATTTTATTCAGCCTAAATGGGCTATCAGTCTTTTAGAAAATATAAGTTTAAGTTCAGGTAAATTTTATTTATAGATGATGACATAGAAACATTAGCTCTGTTGAGCTATTGGTCATCTTGTTTTAGAAAGGTCAATTAGAAGAACTTGCTTTCAAAGGTAATTTTTTCAAAGTATGTATTGATCTGACCTATGTATTTTTACATGCATTAACTCATGTGCTGGATTCTATATATCTTTGTTTTTTTCCCCCTGGTTAGAAGCCACAGGTGCTGGTCAGGAAGATGCCTACAGCCATTATATTGGTCGGACCATCCATTCCAAGCTTGAGTGAGTAGACCTCCCTCTACACGCACCAGCTAATGCCTACCACTAACCCAGGTACTCGGCTGGTGAGAGGGAAATTTGGTCGGAGTCGTTTTATCGAGCCACGCATGTTTCCCACTATAATTCTTAATTTACTGGAGTGAAATTTTCACCCAGACAAACTGATTGATGCGCGAATCCAGCCTTAACTTCTTCCTTTTCATCTCCTTGCTATATGGCTACAGTATGAAGGGTATTTTTGATCAGTGATAAGGGTAATTCCACGGTAACTCATGTTACCCTTTAGCCATAACCTTTATGTTTACCCTGAAATTTTAATAATATGATTTGTATCTAGATCCTTCCTATTTTTCAAGATACTAATGTTAAAGGAGAAGAAAACATGTGACTAATGTATACACTGAACGAAAGATCTATGTCCTCCGTATCCAAAAATGTAAGCAAATATTTTTTGCCATTTTTTACCGCCGATCTATTCATATCGAAACATCAAAAACTGGAGCCTGTGGACAGATTCATAAGTGTCGCCATTACAAAGGCTTGTGTCTATTCTAACCAATCAGAAACGTCGAAAACATATTGTGCGCATCGCTGCGTGACGTCAGCCGGGCCCACTCACTTCTGCCCTGTACGTTAAAGTATGAGAATCTCTCGGGACTGCAGGTTTATATTTTGTATACCGTTATAATTTGATAGTGGTATTGTGCCATTATTCAGCAAATACACGGGCATCATGCCGCAGTGTGTGGCGTTTGGCTGTTCTAACAGAACTGGGAATCCAAACCTTCCAAAGACCGTGACATTTCATCGGCTCCCAATGCTGAAACCAGATGTACTGAAACAGGGGGTGCATAACGTCGATCGGCAGGATTTTACTCTAAACGCAGTACAGTGAGGCGGATGCAATAAATTGGAGTGAGTTTATTAGTCTTTCAACACTATTTCAGTCATATCACGACGTTCGGTTCCTATTCCTGTCAAATTGTAATCAGTGCAATGTAAGAAAGGCGTGGTTTGTAATATATCTCCTTGCAATGTCATTATATTATCGCCTTCCCCGCTAGAGAGCGGTGAGGCCCGGGTGACGTCACACGCTTAGACGATCCAAGCCAAAATGTCGCCACGCTTGAGAGACAACGATGCGCAGGTTGAACGCTGATTTAATCGAGTGGAAAAAATCGCAAAAAATATTTGCTTACATTTTTGGATATGGGGGAGATAGATCTTTCATTCAGTGTATACATTATTCATATGTTTTCTTCTCCTTTAACTGGTAGCTTTCTTTTCCACACAATATTTTTATACATAATATTGAATTAATCTTATTGCAAAATTCGGTAACTCATGTTACAGTAAACAGATATACCTTGGAGGGTGTGGTGTTTCCCGCGAAAAAACTCTGAATACTAATCTTCTTGTCTTCTTAATAGCTTATATCTATAATATCATCCTATTCAGCATTATCAACGCTTCAAACGAACACGTACAGATCGATGACTGGCTTCACCTACACAGTGATCGCGATCATGGAGTAAATTATGTCCTGCCTCGGTTATGCCCCTTGGGTGTGACTAAAAATAAGGACTCATTTACGGGAAGAAATTCTGACGAAAAACCGGCAGGTTAATCCCCACTTTTTTTTTGCCTTTTTAAATTGAGACCGGACCAGGGAACGTGAGAAAGAAATTTTATTGAAATGGTTCTTACAGATTTTTTCTGAAACTTGAGCCGAATTTGATCATTTTTCAACATTTTAAGGTGTTTTCTACGAAAAATGAAGCAAGCTTGGAGGGGAATGTTCGAGATTCATTTCTCTATAACTTAGCAGTGCTATGTCTTAAAATAATAGTTTAATGATGCTCTCTCAGAGAAAAATATACAAATAAGTGATTTGAGTTCGAAGATTTTATGGCAATTGGTGGTCGAATGGAAGAATCCCTGGAGTGCGCCCTGTGAGGGGTTAACGGCTGAACAGAGTCGATCTGACTGAGGGATCTTCGACTGAGGGTATGACCTGACAGAGGAATGATCTGACTGAAGGGTGATCTGATTATGACTAAGGGTTCACCTGATTGAGTGATGAACTTGCTGAAGGGCTTATCTGATGTAACGGTGGGTGATCTGAGCGATGATCTGCGGGATATGACTGATATGACTGGTTAACTAACCTAGAGGTGATCTAACGGAGGGATGATTTGAGAACTGATCTGAGAGGCGATCTACTTATTAACCCTATCTGGCCTGGGCGATTTGGGGTGTATCGCAGCCTGGGGGGGGGGGAGGGGGGCGGAAAGTGCCCCCTCCCCCTATATATTTTCTCTACCACTACGGCTAGAGCTTACCACACAGTATCTTGGGTTCAAGCTCTACCGGAAAATGCAAAAAAATCCAAGATGGCCACCATGATGACGTCACAGTGACGTAATCTTCTCGGAAGCCATTTTTCGGCCTTTTTGGGGTCGATTTTTCGAAATTTTCATTTTTCAGAATTCTCTCTCGAAAAAAAATCTAATAAAATAGAGAATAATTAGTTTTGCATAAATAAAATACTGTTAAGGCCTTTTAGGCAAGAAAAATGTGAAGAAATGGAGCAAAAAGATTGAAAAACACTACTTTTGCGGATACCACATCGCCGCCATTTTGAATATACCCATGATCCTCTGCCCGGGGGTATATGAAAATAGGCTCAAAATGACCCCAATAAGATAAGCTTAAAAGTCACCAAGTTTCAGCCTCCTCGGTTTTGTCGTTTCGGAGCAGCAGGGAAAAGTTCACTAGGGGGGCACTTTCCGCCCCCCCCGGCACCCCGCCGACCAGGTAGGGTTAAAGGGGTGATCTGACTGGTTTATCTGACTGATTGATAATGTAACTGAGTGGATCTGACTGATTATCCATAATGGACTACATTGTATTTGGGTTATATGCATTTAACGTTGATGCATGAAATTCCTTACTTTTTGTCTTGCAGTTTGTGGAATTATCGTGAAGATGATTTTGAGAGTGACGATGAATTTGAAGACGAAATGGACGAGGATGAGGAGACGACAGGGGACAGCCATGATAGCGGTAATTATAGTGAATCAGCCACGCCACAGTCAGACATGTCTGTGGTTAGCCCATTCCCTGAACCCGAGCTGCAAATTTATAATAGTACGGATCACTGCTATTCGACGGGACCAGCCACAAGCTCCAAGAATGCCTCCACTAGCAGAGGATCATCAGCTAAATCTGTGTTAGCCAGTTTACTGAAAGGGCCACAGACTGTCTATTCCCCCATCTCCAGCACATCTCTGAACATCAACAATAACGGTACTGGCTCGAGTGTGATTGTGAATTCACCACCTTTACCGGCATCCTCCATTCTTCCTTTCCGTCTGCAGGACCACCTCATACCCGTATCAACCACAGCCAGTTATGAGAGTACATGTGCCAACTCCCCAATGCAGACCGATGTCAACCCTGGTGGGCAGTACAGTGTCACTTCAGCCAACCCTGGAGGGCAGTACAGTCCCACTTCAGCCAACCCTGGAGGGCAGTACAGTCCCACTTCAGCCAACCCTGGAGGGCAGTACAGTCCCACTTCAGCCAACCACGGAGGACATTTCAGTCCCACTGGTCTTGATGAAAACACATCTCCGTATGATCTCGCTGCACTTGAGCCAGTGAATTTACCACTGTTTGAAAGCTTGGATCTGGAAGTTGTATCCGGTGTGGAGAATGACTTTGATATCGCGGCTGGTCTCTCGGAGGTGGATCTCACAGGCCCCTGGCTAGATAACATTCAACTCTTGAATTACCCGTATGATGAGCAGCCAGTGGTGATGCTGCCTATTATAAATGACCCACACGTGGAACCAGAGAACTTGGGAGAATTTATATAAGGGTTTTACTCCAGTCCTCACATGTGAACCCGTGCAAAAGGTTCAGCATTTGTTTTCTCCCGTGACTGGTACAACGGTTATCTCCCTTGGATATATTTGAGCTGTGGTGTTACATGAATGTAAAGGCTGTTATCTGTTGAAACTGTTAGTGGGATTTGTGGCATCGCTTTGTCACATATTGTATATATATATTGAGTGACACGTGAGGGGTGGGGGAGGGTGGGGTGTTCACTCTGAAGATCTGACCACCAGAAACAGACAATTGTACAGAGGATTATTATCGTTTGCTACTGAAATTGTCTGTGAAGTAAATCTTCCTCCTTTAATTTGTTTTATGTATACTTCAGGCTATTCAAATTTGATACTTTGTATCTCAAATTCCGCCGCATAGTCGCATGTTTTCTTTTTATATCAGTAATTTGTTTCATCTCATCTGTAAGAATCCAACGATTATTGAAACTGAAGAAATACTCACCACAACACAAATGTAGCGGGCAAAATTATCTCCCCTTGATAAGCTTGGATAGCAAATGTACGAAGGGAGCCAACTGTACAACTGCAACAGATTTGTATAGTTAGAGTTATCTCCTTTGGTTGACAAAATCATTTACACAAGGCTGGAAGTTGGAAAGACTGCCAATTTAGCAGAGTTGGATTTTGCACCTTCTAACACCATTCATTTAATGTTCAAAACTGTATTTTTTTATACGCCCGCCCAAAAGGCGGTCGTATTATGGGATGGCGGTTTCCGTCCATCTGTCCGTCTGTCCGGTTCTCGTGTCCGGTCTGTATCTGGGACAGTTTCCTATTCACAGCTCCAATTTTTGGTGAGTGGATACCCTACGGGGAGACGATGTGTCGCGTACCAAAATGAAGGTCAAGGTCACAGGTCAAAGGTCACTGGCATAAAAAACAGGAAATCACTGAAGTGTTCGTGTCCGGTCTATATCTGTGAACGTTTTCTATCCACAGTTGCAATTTTTGGTGAGTGGATACGCCAGGTGGAGACGATGTGTCGCGTACCAAAATTAAGGTCGAGGTCAGAGGTCAAAGGTCACTGTTGTCAAACATCAGGAAATCATTGATCGTTGTTAGTTTTCTATCTACAGTTCTAATTTTTGGTGAGTGGATGCCCTAGGGGGGAACGATGTGTTGCATATTAAATGTAGGTCAAGGTCAGAGGTCAAAGGTCAGTGTGATCGAAAAATCAGGAAATCGTTAAAAATTTCTAATTTTTTGTGAGTGGATTCAATAGGCGGAAATGAAGTGATGCATACCAAAAATTAGGTCAAGGTCAAAGGTCACTGACCGCAAAATTAGGAAATTATTAAAAATAACATTTTTTGTGTCAGTAGACACATTAAGGAGACACAATGAGTCACATACCAAAATGTAGGTCAAGGTCAAAGGTCAAGGTCACTGTGACCCAAAAATCGTGAAATTGTTAAAAATCATGATTTTTTGTGTCCATTGAGAAATTGAGGGGAGACGGTTTGTTATGTACCAAAATTTAGGCCAAGGTCAAGGTCACTGTGACCCCAAAATCAGGAAATCATTAAAAATCATGATTTTTTGTGTGCATTGATAGATTGAGAGAAGACGATGTGTTGTGTATCAAAATTGAGGTCAAAGGTCAAGGTCACTGTGACCCCAAAATCAAGAAATCATTAAAAGTCACATTTTCATATGCCTGTCGAAGACGAGG
Organism: Hanleya hanleyi; assembly: GCA_036873755.1. Classification (NCBI taxonomy): domain Eukaryota; kingdom Metazoa; phylum Mollusca; class Polyplacophora; order Lepidopleurida; family Hanleyidae; genus Hanleya; species Hanleya hanleyi. Next base: position 5,739 of record JAVTVY010019370.1, on the reverse strand, counting down.
TCATGTAATGCGATGTTGAGTTCTGTCCATTCATCCATTAACATTTGTTGTCCATGCGATAGCTCTAGTTTCAAGGTATGGATTGGTACCAAACTTTGAGTATACCTTACTCGCATGGCAAAGTGGAGCCATACATATGAGATCAATTTGTCAAAGGTCTAGGTCGCAGTCCCCCAAAACTGAATCAAGCTTAGCTGACTAAATGTGTTGGAATATTGTTGGAATATTCAAAAGTCTTTCCCCTGCATTTATATGATATTGTCCTGTTGAGTTGTCTCCCATGTTTGAAACGCTTCATTTAGTTAAACTGTTGTGAAATAAAAACCATACATTTACTAATTTAACGGGGAAAGGAGTCCTTTATGAACTTCACACCTGTTTATTAACTGAAGAACAAAGGTTTACTTCATCACTTTCTTCTTCATTCACAAAAAATTATCTCGTCTGAAAGGAATCCATTTGCAGGAAAACTGCTATTTTCTTGTGTTTGACTATTGTCGATTTCAGTGTGGGATATGTGAGCTCTCAGCTCTTGCTTCAAGGTCAACCAGTTACCAAGAGTTAAGCTCATTTTAGTTTATCATTCAATATAAGATGTGATATATGTTACATTCTCATAAGCAAAAAATTGTAGACCTTTCTCTGGATTGCTAGATCAATTGGAATCAAGGCTATTAAACAACCGTGAAATTTGAACCAATGTAATTCCAGATATACGGGCGTATATTGAAGCCCCTTGGGCTCTTGTTTAACATCAATTTGAACAGCATACTAATTTAATTGAAATAAGTGTGTGGAATGCAGGGTGCAATTATCACCTGAGCAATTCATACAATTTTGGGGTTTTATTTGTGTGCTGAGGTGCTCTTAGCATAGGAGTGAGGAATCAGTTCCGCGGATTTTGCTGAAAATAAAATCGTGCAAATGCTGCTGCCATGGATAGTGAACATTCGATCTCCATGGTTTCTCTAGACAATGATTGGTGTCATCCAAGTTATCTTGACTGGCCATTTTCTGAGAAGATGACTAATAACTTGGCCAAGAAAACAACCTTTTGTCATATATTTACTGAGCTTGTTGCTGGGTCATTTGAGTAGCAAAATTTTGATGTATTCAGAATAAAGAAGTCGAGAAAACATGAACAAGAAAATAGTTTGTCAACAGATAATTAAAGTGATCGTAAACTCTCAAGTAAAGTTTCCATCAAATGAACAGTTACGAACAGTGTCGGAAAATATTTATTGTACTTTTTAACGATTTTATTACACAGAGTATTACAAATTTAAGCATGGTATTCTATGGTGGTCTGTTGCAATCACTTCTCGGTTCAGTGACGTACACACTGCCTTAATACATATATTTCAAAATGTGTATGCACTTTCCAATGCTTGATTCAAGCTTAAGGTGTGCATACTTTGAGTTTCAACACAGACCCACTGTTCCAATGTTCATGTTTCACCAAAATCGGGGAAATGCAAGATTCAAATTGACTTGACACTTGAGTTACCATCTCCCAGATTTTGGTGAAACATGCACACTGGAACAGGGAGTGTGTGTTGAAACTCAATGTATACACACTTCAAGCTTGAATGAAGCATTGAAAAGTGCATACAACGTTTGAAATATATGTATTAAGGCAGTGTGATGTCTGGACTGGACTTAGATATGATTGCAACAGACCACCATAGAATACCATGCATTATTTGCAGTTTGCTCTTGTGTATTAAAATTGTAAAAGATTACAATAAATATTTTACAACACTGCTTGCAATGGTCTTTCATTTGATGGAAACTTTACTTGAGGGTTTACGATCACTTTAAATTATTTTCAAAGTGGTCCGTGTTTGGAAAAAAAATGTCAGCCAAAAACAAACAATAAAAATAAATAAATGAAAAGCTCTCAAGCCTCATCAAGCTTGCAACAGCCTTGTGTTTAAGAAACAGAGTTTGTAAAGCCATATCAGAGCTAAATTGTTCTGAAAATTAAGGTTATTCCTCCAGAGTGCTGCAGTGTTCTTATTTTACAGTTTCCAACTCTCTGCCAAAACAATCGGCAGAAAGTAGTTATTTCTCTTTTTTTTCTTGAAAACAAATGCTTATCAGTATTTTCAAGTACGTAAATGGTATGATCAGCCATTTCTTTGAACACTTCTTGTGTGTAGACCTTTTGTGAGCTGTTATTGTCTAAGTCAGCAGGACCTGGGATGAATTCTTTCAAGCCAATGATTCAAGCTGTAAATTCTTCAAGGTATAACCCGAAAAAGAATTCCGGCCAAATAATAATATGGCATTTACAGTATATAATACTGGGACTGGACCATTTAGCAAGATGCCAATTGATTTGTATTATATCTTTTCTCCAATACAGATGTGGTTAAACCTCCAAAACTTCAATCAGGAAGTGAAATGTTTCATTAAAAAATGGAGGGATGATCAAATTTATTAGAGCAGAACTTTGACAAATCATGTACATAGTCAATATATTTCTTCATTGTTTCGATGATTTTGGTGATCAAATTTATTAGAACAGCCTAATGAATTTTGTTCCCAGCATTTGGGGTGATTGATTTTTGATCGGGGGATTGAATTAATGGAGGAATTATTGTACATGATCATATATGTATTATTAATGAGCTTGTTAAAACGTTTTAGAATTCTTGTTTATACTTATTGTCTTCTCCATTTTTATTGTGTTTTTAGAAATCTCATATATATTTAATAATGTTGAATTATACTGCTAGATCATCCAGAAAGTGCTATATATTCATGAAGATCTGAAAGAGAGGTGAAATATATGTATGTACATGTAATTGACATTTCATCTGCTTTAAAGAAACCTATGACATTGATAACTGCACACTTTACACATGTCATTAAATCATGTAACAATCTTGTAGAAAGATAGTTTCAAGTAAATTATTCATGTGGAGTGAATTTCTGTGCAAGAGCATGTTTCATATTGATAAAGTTGAAGAGAATTAACCAACGGACTGGCAATGTGAAATAACAGCCAGATTGTTTGTGATATTGGCCTACTTTGGAATAAAAGAAAAAATTATTACGATGATTACGTAAATGTAAAACCTTGCGAGGACAAAACTAAAATATGGTTTGTTTGTGGTAACAAGGGCTCTAGAATTTCGAAAAATGTTGCCACAGTCGGTGGCATTCATTTATTTTTTATTGAAATTGTGCTTTTCAATTAAAATTCCTTGATTATTTTTCCCCCTTTGTTTGCCTCCATTATTGTGCAGATCAACTTGCCCAAATCACAAAGTAGTGTTTCAAGTTACTTTCAAATAAGTTGAACAGGAACAGGGCTGCCCATATAAACCCGCCAAAACGAACGGACAGTTAATCCTGTAGACACAGTCATGTAGTAGAAAATGTAAATTTAATTTACATTTATCACAGCAAATCAAGACGTCTGCTATTCCTTCTGCCTGAAAAAAATGGCGAACTTTTCTAAACATGCCAAGCAGATACAGAACTGATTTGTGGCAGACCCTGTTCCTGGGGGACTTCGCGCTTTGCTATTAATATAGCCAGCATATATCATATCAACCTGCTCACTGGGCTGTATGCAGATGCAACTGAAGCTGGCGTATTTAATTCTTCAAATCACTGGGCAGTTTGATATCATAAAGGTGCAGGAGATACTTCTGTGCACGGCTGTGGGAATGACGTTAACTCTGCAGCTCACCTGAACAGTTACGATCATTCTGCAGCTCGGTCGCGTTACAGACAAACTATATTTTAATTTTGGCCGGATATTAATATTATTAAATACTTGAAATGTTCTTGTACGTATATGTTAACCATTCCACATGTACACTTGCTGTACAATTCCTGGTTTTGTTAATTATTAAAATACACTAACTTCAGAGTCCTGCACAATCTGAATTATCCTATTGAATGTTCTCTTATGGAAGAGAATTATAAGAAATTCTGTTTTTCGTTAATTGGGTTTGTTTTATTTTTAGACATTTATACAAGATTGTTTGAAGAAAATTGTTCAGACATTTTTTGACACTGTTATTTGACTGATATTGAAATAATTTGCTTCTACATCCTGACAAGTTTCCGTGTTTTCTACTGTATTTCATTTTATTCTTAGAAGAGAATTATTTTTCTCGTTGAAAAATTCAGGCGATTTTGATGTTTTGGATATTAAAATGTTTTCAGCCGTGCCTGAAATACAAGCGTCTAGTTCGTCGTTCAATATTCAGCGGTCGTCCATTAAAGAATTTCGGTGTCCATAATCCAAAGGCCTAATTCATATAATAACATTTGCTCCAAATTAAAAGGATAAATCATAATATACATAAAACTAGGCTAATTTCCTGCAAGACAGAAGCGGTCCATAGTTTTCCATGATGCCAGCAAGACATCATGAGGTTCCAAAAATATCAAATCCGTATTGCTGATCAGTATTCTGAATCCATATGATATACATTGTAAAGTCGTTACTTAGAGTATGATGTATCTGTCATGCTTTGATTGCAGCTGTTCGTATTAACACTACGAGGATCTTGAAATACATGGTTTCATACGACCCCTAGCCCCGGGTTAAGCGGAATAAAGACCAAAGTTATGAAACGCGCCGCCATAGAAAACCAATTAACTTATTTTGTTTTGTTGATAGAATTTTTGGCGTAGCTTGAAGTCCTGTGTTGTCTACATTATAATTGTACAGGTAATGTTGCTCGAGGTTTTGCCATTATCAACTGCATCAGCTATGATTCTGTTATTTCGACTGAGATTAAAATATTTTGCCTCCATTTCATGACAAGTTCACATGTCTGTTTTCTAGCCGTTTCTTTCTTTTCATATGTATAAAGATGATGATGCAGTGGGAAACTGCATATACCATGAATGCCATGGTTCATAAAATGGCCCATTCTACCATGGGTGCACTCCAGACTTAACCAGTTCAGCTGGAAATAAACTTCGGTCACCAACAGTCAATAATCTTTAATGCAAACATGCTTTATCCATATATCATCTGAAAGAGAATGCTGGCACCATTACTTCAGGGCAGATGCCATTTGTGTAGCAAAAAATTGAAATCTTTGCAATCCCCCGGCTACCAGGATTGGCCTTGTATGTCGTAATGTCTCTCTCGGCAGGTCATAATAAGAATAAGCCTCAGCTCCTCATACATTTTGTCGTGAGATGCGACTAACTGGGGGTGCCTGAATGTGGATTTAGCCCGGCAGCCAAATGCCAGTTTCAGCCTTGACGTGGAAGTAGAATCCACCTAACCTTTTTTGATGGATTATATATCTCCAGCGTGTGCAGATTCAGAATCCGGATGATGCCAGCCCTGCATCCTTGGGCAAATCAAAATATCCAAGATGGTTGCCAGCATATGCAACATGGCCGCTGTATATCGCTTAGATTGATCGATATATGGAACTGAGCTGTATATTTTTGGTCTAAGAGTTTATATTGCTCAAGAAATGGTGTAGAGTATAGAAGACGGCAAATTCTATCCCAAATGATGGGCGGGTGGATCACGTGGAGCTAACGTCACTTCCGAGTCAAAGGTCAAATGTCCGAGGTATCTTATGTCTCTTCCAAGTCGAAGGTCACGTGCACTTCCGGTCATGTGAGAGCCCAGCAAGTGTGATCTCCCCCCATAGAAGACCGTATTGAATTGAAGTTTATTCTCAGAACCAAGCATATAATGGTATGAGAATCTAATACAATACAATCATAATCAAATGGCGACTTTCT